>BQNB010030329.1:9417-26116 GCA_026074375.1 Tanacetum coccineum
GGTTAAATAAAAAAAATATTTTCTTGATCACTAATCATGTTTAATGATTTGTTTATCCATACCTTAAGTGATTTATTACGAAATGGAAGTTTACGATTAATAACATGTAAACGTTTATTTTTATTGTGAATGTTTTTACATTTTGTCCACTTCAAAACGTAGATGAGTCAAAAAATATAAATAACGTTTTTAGGCATTATTTGTATTAACAATCTCTCCCTTTTTGATGATGACAAAATATAAACTCATTTTGTATAAAAATAAAATTTTCAAGTTATTAATGAGTTTTAATCTATTTCTCCCCCTTTTTACCGAATTCAAAAAGGTTAATAGTCAAGATATAGAGAGAAAGAGTTCGACGATGCCAAGACTCCCCCTGGATGTATGCTCCCCCTTGTTTGGGGCACCAAGGGATCGAGCTTATGGTATTTTGGTATAAAACCGAGTTAGAAGTACAAGTGCAAGAGACATTTCTAACAAGATAGCAATATTATGACAAATATATATGCAAGGCTAATAGTATAGAAGTGTTAGAAACACAAAAGTGTCGGTCACTTACATAGATAACAGTCGTTAGCTCTTTAAGTAATTTTTAGAAACTTACATAAAGCATAGATTGCTTATAATACTAGAAATAACAAGACAAATTCATACTTAAATGGTATGAATATTACACTATAAATCAACTAAGCATATCATAGAAAGACTTTTAAACCTAAAGCTATACTAGTTGATTTTTGATGTCTAGAAGATGCCATAAGCAAAAGATGGGTTTTCGTTTATTTAGATAAATTAAACATATGAGAATGTTTAATCATTATAGGGTGGGAGAGGGGAAATTGATGAGGCATAGTTTGGTGGTGTACGAACTCGAGGAATGTGACGAGTGAGAAGAAATTGAATGAAGTTAAGCTCATTCCTTATTGATTGAAATTGATTTCGGGTGTACATGTAACAATGGCAAAATCCCGAATGAAAGTTGACTTGGTCAAGAGTAGCGGGATGGATTAAAGGTGGTGGATGAAGAGCGTGGAGAGGGTGGACCTTGAGAGTAGGCATTGGTTGCATGATGGAGATTTATTTCAAGAAGTTAAGAAATTTGGTGAAGTTGATTTACCATTTGTTCCATATTTGGATTTATTGTAAGGTTGGTGAAGGTGAAGGTGACGCATTTTGAGAAGGAGGAGGAGATTTTGGTGTAGTGCACCTCCAAACTTATCTTACCAAAATTCTAGGTTTCCTTGAGAAGTTTGGAGGATGGTTTGAACAAGACATTGATGAACAAAAAGGAGAAGAGAAGTGGAAAGGATGAAGAATCAAAGAGATGTTGTGGTTTAAATAATAGAAGAGATGAGGAAAGATGGAAAAGCATGGCATTGAATAAAAAAGGTGCAAGAAGTGGTTTGTCTAAACAGAGAAATGCCAGCTTGAAGCTATAGGTAGGAGGGTTAAAGTTGCAGAAAAAGAAGTAAGAAACTTGAATTCTCATTTCCTCCTAAGGCGGTCCCAAAATATTAGAGGGCCACCACCTCTTTTTTTTTGGGGGCCGTTTTTCTAGATTGATGAATTTTTTTACAGTTTTCCTAACTTTGTCTCTTAAGTGCAAAAAAGAATGGCTTGAGACAAAAGACAGGTGCAGTAACTCCTAATACTCAAGAATCAACTAATTCTAACTTGGATAACTAGAGATAAGAAAACTAGCTTAAGGCAAAGTAGAATTTAATGAGCAATCGGTAGGGCAAAATATCTAAAACATTAGCAGGCAATTTACTAGTCTAATAGTTCAAATATCATGCAAATATAGTGTTGGATGATAAAATTGAAAGATCATCCAATGCAAATTTCATTGCCTTCCTACTAGCTTAAATCCTAGTAATAATAAATTCATGAAACCAAGTATCAAGATATAATGCATTTAGTGAAATAGAAGATAGTAATAATAATAAGTGTCTAATATTTCTTCAAGTTTCTTCACTTCTTGCTACCCCTCATCGCGTTCTTTAGAGCTCTTCCAATTTGACAATAAACCCTTTTCGGTGCTCATCACGATATAGATTTTGATGGTTTAGAATTTCGGTTTGGTAAATGTGCATTGTTTGATATCACGATGGTTTTCAAAGAATCTAGGAAAAAACATTTGACAAAGACTTAGTGAGTTTGAGATGGTGAAGGAGTATTAGATTGAAAAGATTCTTCATCATTTCCATCATCATTTTCATCTACATGATGAGATGATGATGAATGATCAAGGACGTTGGAAGACGAGCTAGGATTGGAAGAGCGACATCTTTTTGTTCCATGATCCGATCGCGTCTTTCACTTATAAACGGAGCGAGAGGATGCATGACACGATCATACAAGATGTAGAGATCATTTGACATACATCTGGTAAAAATATAACACGATATAGGAACAATCTAGTCAACAACATACCGCGTAAAGTAGATTTTCCTAAGGTGAATCTTGAATGCTTTCCATTTGTTTTAGAATAAAAAATGCTAGATTGTACTTTGTGGAGGTTTTAATGCAATAAAACATGTGACATAGACATGCCGGAACATGATCACAATGACCTCCTAGACAGAATACATTTTCACGAATGATTTCGACCCAAGAATTCATATGACTTTGAATTTCACTATTTAAAATTTCATTTTCATCAACATTAATGGTTTTCTCGTTACGAACATGAGTTATTTGACCTTGTCGAGGAGTTTGAATGAGGGTTTCAATGACACTTGGGGAAGGAGGAGTGGTTTGATAACGACCTTTTATGGGAGTGCTAATCTCCAAGTAGTGTGACCACTTGTCAGAGTACGAGCATTGACCTTTTAAAGGAATCCCTAAAATATGACTGAACTCTTCGAGAGTGAAGGAAAACGATTTAGTTTGAATGAAGAAATGAACAACAAATTGACCTTTAGAATTATAGTTAAATTCAAGTTGACTATAAAACTCAAGAACAAACCGAGGAACAAATTTGTTTCTTTTATTTTTTAGAAAGACACTCACTTAATAAAACACCTGATATACTGCAAACGTTGCACTGAGATTAGGATTATATTTCAAAGTTTTGACTTACAACCCGACCCTCATAAATGAATCATTTTTCAATAAGTTTTACCGTGTTGAAGAGGTGATATCTAAATTCATTTAATAAGATTGGAACGAGTTAACGAGTGTTTTGGTGATCAAATCCGTCATAACGAGGCATGTCACCTAAAAACAAACACGAATAATACCATATTTTATTAGTATGTACTTTTAATATTAATAAGAATTGATGCCTAGTGTGTGCCTGTATGTAACGAATGTGGAGTAACGATCAACTCGACTTTAAAATAAAAACCTATGAGTTAACTCAAACACTCCTTAATTCAATTTTGCTCATCCAAACATGTCAAAAAAATACATATGAATTATGTACTTCGAATTTTCTTCATGAGATCATTATGCATGTATGCAAAAACGGTTTTAGAGTGTATTAATAATGCATTAAAATTTTTTATGGTTTTTCTAACGTGAGTAATTTCAAAAGAAAATTAAGGTTTTTGTTCATATCAAAATGTTTGACAAACACACTCAATTATGCAAATCCTATGTCTACGAAAAACATAATAGTTATACATTGTGTTATTATAATCCTAATTGCATACAATTGAAAAGAAAAAATAAAGAAATCCCAATTTTGAATTTTTGTTCAACATGAACTCTAGACACAAATATGAAAGAACATAGATGAAATGACTTACAATAAATGATCTTTGTGATTTAGGAATTAATAATTTGGAGTTATTTGATCTTTAATTTGTTTTTAGGGTTGATTTAGATTTTGGAGGTTTTGTATGGTTTTGTCCGTTGCATGTTTAGTGGAAGGGGTATTTTTTTTTTGTTTTAACATAAAAAGGTGCAGACATATTGCTCGTCTGGTGGCGGTCCCATATCGATGTGGGGGGCGCCTGATTTAATCAGGGGGCCGCCCTCAGCAAAAGGTTTTGGACCAAAATTTTGACCAAAATTTTACGGAAGGAGTGATGTTTTAATTTGCATTTCACGAATTAAAAATGCTTAAAATACTTCGGAATGAAGAATTAAGTTGTCACGACAAGGAGTGGAACACGGACTAGAATCTAGACTAGAATAAAAGATGAACTAGTTAATGGAATGTTTTTCCATCATTCCAAAACCAAGACGTATGAAAGTTTAAACGATTCAGTTTAAAAGGTATTAGTTAGAGAATGCCGACAATATTGTCAAAAAGAAAAAAAAAAAACGGACAACACTTTTTTGATAGAGATCTGTCCTTTCTGGATATTATCATGAAGAAAGTAGTGACGAATTTTGATGTGTTTAGTTCGCGAGTGTTACACCGGGTTTTTGCTAAGGTCAATCACGCCTTTGTTATCACACATGATTGGGACGTCGTCGAGTCGTATGTCGTAGTCGATGAGAGCTTGTTTTATCCATAGTCCTTATTGACATGCCTTTCCGGCGCTTACATATTCGCTTCGGTCGTGGATATAACAAGAGCGGTTTGTTTCTTCGAGAACCAAGATGTTAAACAGCATCCCACGAACATACAAATACCGCTAGTGCTCTTTCGGTCCACATAATCTCTCGCATGATCAGAGTCAGCATATATACTACGGTTTTCTAGGCAGGTCCCCTTAGGATACGAATAATCACCTACAGTGTGTAGTTGCCTTTTAATGTATCGAAAGATACGCTTAACCGCTTCAAAATGAGAGGTTTTGGGATCCTCTTGGAAGCATGCACAAAGATAGACACTAAACATGATATCGGGCCACATGTCGTTAGGTAGCGTATACTACCTATCATGCCTCATACTTGGTTACTATCTACTACCAGACTCACAAACTCTTCATCTTTCGTGAGTTTTTAGTATCCGAACATGGGGGTTTTTATGGTTTAGAATCTTTAAGCCAAATTTCTAAGCATTTCTTTACTATATTTAGATTGATTAAAGAAAATACCGTCTTCCATTTTTTTTTATTTGTAAACCAAGAAGAAGTTAAGTTCACCCATCATTTCTCATCACGAACTCGTCCAGCATGAGTTTTAGGCAAAGTTCACCTACATGACTTAGACAAGTCGAACCGAATAAAATGTCGTCTACATATAATTTAAACGATGATGATATTGAACTTTTCTTCTATTAAAAAGTGATGTTATCTACCGTTCCAATTGTACTTAGTTTAAAAAGAAAAAACACTTTAATCAATCATACCAAACTTTTGTTACTTGTTTAAGACCATAAAAAGCTTTCTTAATTATAAACATATCCTAAACCTCCTCGTTGTTAAAACCGTTCAAGAATGCACTTTTTACATCCATTTAGAATAACTTAAAGTCTAAAGCACAAGCATAAGATAATAATATCCTAATAGACTCTAACCAATCCAACTAGAGCAAACAATCATCAAATCGATTGCCCTCATTGTTTGATTATAACCTTGTGCAACGAACCTAGCCTTATTTCAAGAAACAACACCGTTCTCGTCTAACTTATTCCTAGCAACCCACTTAGTTCCTATGATGTCATATTCTTAGTTGTGGTACTAACTCCCATATATTGTTTGCAATGAATTGATTTAATTCTTCTTGCATTGCAATTATCCAACTTTCATCCTTTAAGGCTTCATTCACATTCTTAGGTTCTATAGTTGATATAAAAAAAAGAAGTTACTTTGGTTTTGGGCTTGAGACCTAAGGGTTCTTTGGTTAAGGTTTCCTATGACAGCTGGTTCTTAGATTCCTTAATATTGACTACTTCGTCAATTTCTAAAGTTTCATCCTCAATGTCATCTTCTAAGTTTTTCTTTTCGGTAACCTTAATTGATTCTTCTTTATCTATGTCGTCATCCACCAAGGGTGATGTCTTAGAGGGTGGAGGAGTTTCATAGAATGTCACGTTGAGTGATTCTTTGATTTTCATGGCGTATTTGTTTAGAATGATGTAGGCTTTACTACTTTGGGAGTAACCTAAAAAAAGACACCTTCGTATAACTTTGGTCAAACTTAGTAAGGAAGTATTTGGTGTTTAAAAATGGAGCAATTGGCTTCCAAACACTCTAAATAATCCAAGAAATAGGTTTCCCTACTCTCAAGAGTTAATAATGTATTTTACCTAAGATGGCTCTAACTTAGGATTTGGATGTGGATCTATGTTGAGTATCTATGACGTTACCACCAAAACTTTTGTTTTGTAACGATTGGTTCAAATCAAATCAACATTGTTCTATTTATTTCTTGTAATGTCCTGTTTTTTCTTTCTACCACGTCATTTGATTATGGAGTGTGTGGAGCCGAGAAGTTGTGTGTAATATCGTTGGCATTACAAAACTCTCCAAATTGCACTTCATTATCAAATTCCCTACAGTGGTCCGTCCTAATTGACACTATTAGACATCCTAATTGGTTTTGTATTTTTCTACTAAATATTTCGAATTGATCAAAGGCTTTGTTTTTAGTCCTAAGAAATCTTGTCCATGTATACCTAGAATAGTCGTCTACTATTACTAAGGTTAGGTTTCCTCAGTAACTCTGTATGGCGGATGGATCGAAGAGATCAATATGGAGAAGTTCTAAGCATCTAGTCTTTGAGACTACATTCTTAGCTTTGTGACTAACGTGAGCTTGTTTTCCAATTTTACAAGCGTCACAAAAGTGTTGATCAAACTTAAGCTTGGGTAAGTTTCTAACTAGTTCCTTGGATGCTAACAATTGAATGAGACGCATATTAGCGTGACCTAATCTCCTATGCCACAATATGGAGTTTTCATCAATCGTTGCAAGACAAATTTGTCTTTCGGCTTATTTCCTAATTTCATCATGTATTAGCCTTTCTTCCTAATACCTCTACCTATAACCAATGTTTTAAAAACCAGTTTTTTAATTGACCCGATCGAGTCAACGGTTCATCGGGTTCCGCCGGGTCAAACCGGTTTTATGCGAAAAGATAAAGATACCGATATTTATTGTGTTAATAGAAAAAAAGTGTCCAAAATTTGTATACAACCAACGATTATTATGTAAATACTTTTGTATTCAAACAACTCATTTTTAATACGTAAGCATTATCAACAAAGTTACTAGGTGTTATGAAAAGTCATAGGCTTATAACACATATAGGGTGGCTCGTGTCATCACATCAAATCTCAAGCTTTTGAGTATTTCATATTCTTCATAGGGTGGCTCGTGTTTAAAGTATTTCATTACTGTAACAAAACAAAAACTCACAAGATACACATTACTCTATTTATCCTCCATCAACACACATTTCATTTTTTCTCGTCACTACCATTGTCTATCGCATCCTAGTTACAGTAAGCCAACTTAGAAGAAATCAGAACCATTGTTCACCTGTCAATGGATAACAAGATGATAAAGTGCACCAGGTTTACATCCCGTGCAATCATCTTCGATAACATCCTCTACTGATTACATCAATTTCTTTTTTTTCTTTCATGAGTTTGAACCGGCTGGTTTCCGTTTCGATGGTTCAACCCGGGTCGACCAAAACCCGTCGTTTCAAACCGGTTTGAATTTCGACAAAAACTCGGCATACGACGGATCAGTCCTTACTTTGGTTCCCGGTTCAACCGGTTGAACCGATCAGGTCGAACCGGGTTTTAAAACACTGCCTATAACCTTATCGTCTTTAGTGATTTCACTATCGTGTTTAGAGAAAGTTACTCTACAAGTTTGTTTATCACATATTGTCTATACTATAGCAATTTACATCGTTTAGTTATCTACATAGTTCTACATTTTCTAATTAGAGAGCCCATTAGAAATCATACCTTTGCCAATGATGTTACCGCGAAGATTACTACCAAAAATGACGTTACCTCAATTGTATGCCTTGTATGTCAAAAAGAGCTTTTGGTTGCCCGTCATATGTTTACAGCATCCACTATCCTTTATCCACTCATCGGGTTCCAAATCAATTCCAACGCATATCAATTATATAAGACCAACAACTCAAACATTTGGCCCCAATATCTCCAAAGTCAAAGTTTTACTGCTAAAACCTCCCTTGCATTTGATTAGATGTGGAAATGGAGAACATATTCCCCATGGCATGTAACTTTAAGGTTGGAAGTTATTCCAAGTTACGAGAGAACCATGAGGTTGGTGTAGTCGACCAACATTTCTTTTTGGTTGTAGTGTCTTAGAACGAAGGTAATGATTATTGACTCTTCTAAGTGGTGGAGTTTTTGACTTAAAATTTGGTTTATAAAATCCAACTCCGAGTTTTAAACGATGGTTTAAAAAATTGTTTTAAACCCATTATCACAAGCAAAACGGAAATTTTAACATTGTTTTACCATTAATGTGTTTTGGTCTAGGACCTAAAATGAATTTTTGAAAAGAAATGGATTTTTCCATATTCTGGTGAACAACTTTCGGTCTCTTAAATGCTATAGGTGTGTGCGCCGTCTGTACTTTATGGGGTCCGCCCTCAGTATTTGAAGGACCGCCACCAAAAGGTGTTTCATTCTGAGATTTCACAAATTCTATTTCCTTAGTCCCGTTTGTTGATGCTTCTAATGAATTAAAGCCTAGACCCAATTTATCACCGGATGGTTTTTGATTACTCAACATATCCATTTTAAAGATTTGTACTCTTATAAATGGAGGTAGCTAAAGGCTTCCTCTTTGAGGTTTCATATGTTTGATTTAATTATTTGACGCTAAAAGAACTTTTGTACAATTCGAGATCAACTCCCTTGTTTTTTCTCAGTGTGATAACTTTAATTTTAGCTCACTAAGCTCCTTTTCAAGCTTCTTTTTAGCCTTCTTTAGTTGTTTGTTCTTTTTGATAATTTTTAAACTTATTTTGTGAAAGTTGTAACATTCACTCTTAAAACTTAATATCATCTACCCAAGAAATATCATCACTAAAGTAAGTGGATTCGAAACATACCTCATTAAATGCTTGAGCTATGAGACATGTTTCATCTTTAGTCTTTTCATCATCTTCTTCACTGTTATCACTCCAAGAACCTCCGATGAAGGCACCTTTGTTCTTATCTTTAGGTGTTTTGGACATTCCCAATAAATGATTTGAAATCACCGCATCTAAAACATTTCTATCACTTTTGTCGTTCTTGTTCGTCTCGACTTCTTTTAACTTCTTTTTGTTGTTTTCGTGTTGTCTTAACGAAATCACCTCTTCTCTTGAAGAACTACTTGAAGTCACTAACTGTCATGGCATCTCTTTGTCCTTCACTTCCATAAGTCACACACTCCTCCATCACTAGATTCCTTATAGCCTTTAAATCAAGAATTTTCTTCTACCTTAGTTGCTTGACGAATTCAGAATCTTTCTTGATGATCATCTCATGGACTTTTAGATTTCTAATGAGTTCATCAAGGGATAGTGATGTTAAGTCTTTTGACTCTTCAATTGCCGTGACCTTTGCTCTCCATTTGGGATGTAGAGCCCTAAGAAACTTCCTAACATAGTTCTTGCTAGAGTAACCTTCATCAAGAGCTTTTAGACTAGTAATAATAGTATTAAATCTAGCAAAATTCACTATCTATAGATTCGTTTTTAGAAATGACGAATTGTTCATATTGTTGTACCAAAAGGTCAATCTTGTTATCTTTGACTTGGTTATTACCTTGATGGGTAATAAACAAATATTTTCAAATTTCTTTTTCCGTATTACACATGAAAATCCTTTCATATTCTTTTCTTGGCAAAGCATTGTAAATAACTATTTTGGCTTCGTTATTTTTCGCAAGCCTCTTTTTAAGATCATCACTTTGTTTTTCAAAAGGGATAACATCATCTAGTTTGGTTTTTGGATTTTGTTCTATAGGTTGAAAATCACACCGTTGTATTAACATGTCAAAGATTAGAATCTTAGGATTTAACATATGTTCGAATCTATTTTTCAGTAAATAAAACTACACTTTCAAAGTAGTGGTGGTCTTTGCATGGATTGCCTTCTGTAGATATTGTTCGAAAATCCATAATCGAATCGAAGCAATTAAAATACAGTATATATTAAAAATCTGAGTGACTTGTTCTACTGATACCAAGTGTGGAAACTAGAAAGGGGGGGGGGGGGTTGAATAGTTACCAGGTTAATTGCGATTTCAAAGTTATTCTACAATTGTTAGATTCGAGTATATGTTTCAATCATCACGACATGAGCCATTAAAGTATAATTATCTACTTGTAATACTATACAAAGAATAACTGAAAACATAAACAATATAAGAGATAAGGTAAAGAACTGATCAAACCAAGACACCAAGAATTTATAGTGGGATTGGCTATAAGCTCCACTTGCCCTAACTCCACTCCCTGAGTATCCGACTAGAGATTTCACTATATCAACATATCCCTTTAGACGGAGAAAACCATTTACACGTCGCTTACGTTGTTTTCCAACACTAAGCTAAATGTCGAGTCCTAATCTTAGCTAGAACCAATCTACAACTTCACCAACACTAACCAATCACAAGATCTATACTATCGGATTTATACACTATCCGATCTTACACAATCACACAAAATAATAACAATAGAGGTTTGGATCTTAGAAAAATAGAGGAGAAATCACTAATCTATAACACTTTGTTTCTTGGCGAATATGAGTGTTCTTCTCTTGCACTTGATAGAAGAAGAGAAAAGGTAGAAGATTAGATTGGATCACTTGAAACAAGATTAAACTATGTTAGTGTTTAAGAGATTTAGTAAGAGAAAGAAGGTTTTAAAGAGAGAAAGAGAAATGAAAAAATCCGTGTAAGAGGAATATATTTCTGTAGGAAAGAGTGCATTATTTATAGACAAGAAAATCCAACGTTCCCTGGTAGCGGTCCCTAGGGGTGTTCATGGTCTTAGAACCGGATCGAACCGTCCCGGAACCACAAGAACCGAGAACCAAAAATTAGGAAAATGTGGAACCGAGAACCGTTCCAATTTTCTTCGGTTCGTTCCGGACGTTCAGGTTTCAGTACGGAAATTTTTGCGGTAATTCCCGACAGAGAACCATTTGGATAAAACAATCATTTTCTTTTTTTGAATCATTCATAACGGACATACTATAACAATACAAACACACATAAAAGAATCTTTAACAATGCAAATCGTTCCAATAATTCAATAGTTCAAAATAAGTTAAACAAGAACACAAAATGTAAAAAATATATGTTTATAATTGTTCAAAAGTATCAAGAACACGCATTTGTATTCCAGTAGTTCAAAATAAAGTATCAAGAACACACATTTGTGTTCCAAACCTTGAATTTTTTACATAATGAGTAGTGTTTTATTTTTTATTTCTTAAAAAGCTACATGCTCTACATAATGTCACGAACAAACCTTATAAAATTCATATTTTTCAAACGAACGGTTCTTTTCGGGAAAGAACCAGAACCGGCCGGTTCTGTCCCGAACCGTCCCGGGAACCAAAAATTTAGAATTTTAGGAACCAAAAACCAGACCATGGTTCTAATATACGGCTCGGTTCCGGGACGGTTCCTCGGTTCTTATGGTTCCTCGGTTCTTTTGGACACCCCTAGCGGTCCCGGCGGTCCCAGATATATCTGGGGGCCGTCTAGCCACTAAGGGAGCCGCCACTAGACTGACGCTCTAATTTTTGTCTTTTTGTGGGGAAGATTGATCCTAGTATGTTGTTTTCTATTTTAGAGGGAAAAACTGAATTCAAACTTTTGTTTTTAAATAAAACATTATTTTTATTTGTTGGTCCTAATAATTGTGTAAAACATGAAGACTTTAAGAAATAAACAAACCACGTTTTACACAATACCAATAAGACAACTAATAACACAATTTGTACTTTCAAAGTTTAATAAATCTTATTAGCAAATGATCAAAGATTTACTAGGGATAGTTCGTAACACTATCCATTGAATGAACAAATAAAGTTCTCATAATCAAAGCTAAAGCTTATTCTCATGAGAGGATGATCTACAACTATAATACATTGTAATTATTTTGTGTTTGTTTAGAATCGATGTCTATCTCCTGGTACAAACATTTCTTTATACAGTAGATACTACAAGGATAATAAGTGGTGATGGTTCTTGAGATGTGTCATCCATCCAGTGGAGTTCCCTTTTGGAAAAGTAACAACCATTCTTTTGAATGATCATAACTGTTTCCATTTTTATGGCAACTTTGTCCTTGTTTGGTCCCTACCATATTGTTTGATTCTTTCAGTGATATAGATATTAAGTCATTGAGATATTTGTCAAATCTCATTGACTCTCTTGAAGCTCATGTACTTTACCCACTGACACCGCATCAGTGAGGTAAAGTGTTTCTTCAGTTGGTCTTCGACGTCCCTGAGGCTTGTCATTCTTGATTGAGCTTTTTACAACACTCACTGATTTCTTTCAGTGAGTAACTCACTACTTATTTAGTGAGTAATTAAGGCTATTAGATTACAACTTGTCAAGGATAAATTGGGTTAAATTTTAACCCAACAATCTCCCCTTATTTAAATATAGAAATAGCCTAGGTTAATTGGTACTGAGTGAAGGATTAAGGTTTATTAACAGGGTGTGTGACCAGAGGTTGTGAAAATACAAATTCGGGTTCGCTGAATGAAATTATGCATTTACATGACATCCCCATACTTTTTCTTTAATCCTTAGTTTCTCAACCCACTTTACCAATCCTATTTACTTTATTCTTCAGTCCCAAAACCAATATGCATCCACTGCTCCCTTACACCTTCAATACCTTTTGCCATTTTCATTCATGGAATAAATTCAGGTTCAACTCATTCGGCTTCAGGGAGTAGTTAGGTTCAACGAGTCATGGGACTCCATGGTTTCAGGGTTTTGTTTTCAGGGTTTGATTTTTAGGTTCAGTGTTCGGTTATCAGGGTTCAGTGACCCACCACGAGTTTGAGGGACCCTCGGGTTCAGGGTCACTCTTTGTATTCAGGGACTCTATGGGTTTAATAATGTTAGGAATACGAAAATCCTAGGAAAGTATCGGTCACTCCATAGATAACTGTCGTTAGCGCGTCTTTAGTTTCTGTTTTGGAACCTTAAGAGCTAAGTTAGGAAAAGTCCATGGAAATCCTATGTAAGTCCATCTATGGCCGGCCTCATTAGGGTATTTATACACCTCTCCATGCCTTGGAGAGGTGGTTGGTTGCTCATTTTTCACACATTAATACAAGTTCTCTTATATGTTTACTTTCTTTCTCTAAGTTTTCATCCAACCCTCTCTCTCACTAAAACAACCTCTTTCTCTCTCTTCAAGTATGTTATTAGATTAGTCTTTAATTGGTATCAAGAGCCATAGAGTGGTGTGTTTAGATATTGTGTTTGATAAAGTGTTCGTGTAGTTTTTTTATCTATTATCATTCATTTTTGATTTTTTCCTTGTTTTTAAGCTTAAAATCCATACTAAAGGATCATCTACATATGTAGCTTTGATCTAGTATCCTTTGTTATAGGTGTGTGTGCTTAGATTCATAGAAAAATCACTTATTTTGTGTCATTTGGGTTCGTTAGCTTTATAAAGGTCAAAATCGTGATTTTAAATTTTTCAGTTTAAAAACCTTAAAGTTTTTATTTTTCTTGTCCCTATAAGCTTAGTAACACTTTTGGTACAAAAAATTTCAAAATAAAATCATCAAAAACGTGTTTTTTTAGTTTTGAAAAAGGGTTTTTCTGAGTCCAAGATCTAGTAACTTTTCTGTGACTAACCGATCTAGTAATTTTCAATGATACCGATTTCTAGTAACCTTCAGTGACTACCGATCTAGTAACTTTCTATGACTACTGATCTAGTAACTTTCAGTGACTACCAATATTTTTCTTGTTCCTATAGGGTTAGTAACACTAGTTGTACAAGATTTTTTGCAAAAAACCCCATCAAAAAGCGTCTTTTTGTGTTTTTGAGTTTTTGAGTTTCGTAGTCGAACAACTTGCTTCTTAATTTCAATCGAACAACAATACCGAACAACTAATTTCCAGTTTGTAACGAACAACTGAATTTTAGTTTGTACCGAACAACTAATTTTTAGTTTGTACCGAACAACTCAAAGCCAGTTTGTATCGAACAACTCAAAGCCAGTTTGTACCGAACAACCCAATACAGTTAGTACCGAACAACTCAAAGGTAATTTGTACCGAACAACTCAAGGGTAGTTTGTACCGAACAACTAAATGGCAGTTTATACCGAACAACTTAAAATTTTAAATTATACGGTTTATTTCTTTGACTTGTAAAATCCTGTGAAACATTTACATGTCTTTCCCAGTTTTGTCAAGAATTGTAAAATCCCGTGTAGTTTCAAGACTTAAAACACTTAAAAGACAACTTAATTAAACACAATTTCTTTCTACCACCGTTCGATCAAACAAGTAATCTTTTAACATACAAACTTCTCAATGGCGTCTCTTGCTGACAAAGCGATTCTTTCAGGTGCTGACAATCGTCCACCTATGTTGGAAAAGGATATGTACGATTCTTGGAAGAGCATAATGGAGCTATACATGATGAATAGACAACATGGACGAATGATCCTTGAATCCGTTGAAAATGGTCCACTCATCTGGCCTACAATTGAGGAGAATGGAGTGACTAGACCAAAGAAATATACTAAGTTATCTGTTATGGAAGCAATTCAAGCTGATTGTGATATCAAGGCAATAAATATCATTCTCCAAGGACTGCCACCTGAGGTCTAGGCATTGGTTAGCAATCATAAAGTCGTTAAGGAACTTTGGGAAAGAATTCAACTTCTCATGCAAGGAACTTTATTGACGAAACAGGAAAGAGAGTGTAAGCTTTATGATGAATTCGATAAGTTTGCTTATAAGAAGGGGAAACACTACATGATTTCTACTTGAGATTTTCACTACTACTCAATGACATGAACATCTACAATATGAAACTAGAACAATTTCAAGTGAACACCAAGTTTTTGAATACCTTCCTCCTGAGTGGAGCAAATTTGTAACAGATGTCAAACTGGTTCGGGATTTGCACACAACTAACATTGATCAGCTTCATGCTTACTTGGGACAACATGAATTTCATGCAAATGAGGTTCGTTTAATGCATGAACGCAACTCAGATCCGCTTGCTTTGGTTATAACCCATCAGATGACCCATTCTCCTTATCAAACTCATCAAAACTCATACCAAAACACTTAATTTCAACCACAAGTTTCACCATATCCATCTCCACAATATGGATTACCTTATCAGTCTCAACAATACTCAACTCATCAATCATCAACACCTCTTTCAATCACTTATCCATCCAATAATTATCAATCATCCTTTTACCATAACGTTTATTCTCCATCATCATTCATCCCTCAAGTAGAATATGCTCCCACAGTTAACTAACAACCTGAATTTTCTCAACCAGACTTAGATCTAATTGTTCTAGTGTTCCAGAAAGGTGATGATCCCATTGATGCCATCAATCACATGATGTCTTTCTTGACTGCTGTTGTCACTTCCCGCTACCCTACTACCAATAATCAGCTGAGGAATTCGTCAAACCCTAGGCAACAAGCTACCATTAATAATGGAAGAGTGACATTACAACCAATTCAGGGGAGACAAACGTCTTTAGCTGCGGGTACTACAAGGACATACACTCCAGGAGCAAGTGGAAGCAATTCTGGGAAACAAAGGACTGTTATTTGTTACAACTGCAAAGGGGAAGGCCACATGTCCAAACAGTGCACTAAACCTAAGAGGAAACGGGATGATTCATGGTTTAAGGATAAAGTGTTGTTGGTACAAGCTCAAGCAAGTGGTCAAATTCTACATGAGGAGGAACTTGCATTTTTGGCAGATCCAGGAATTCTAGAAGGTCAAGCTACAC
Source organism: Tanacetum coccineum (assembly GCA_026074375.1). Classification (NCBI taxonomy): domain Eukaryota; kingdom Viridiplantae; phylum Streptophyta; class Magnoliopsida; order Asterales; family Asteraceae; genus Tanacetum; species Tanacetum coccineum. The sequence continues at coordinate 25,287 of BQNB010030329.1, forward strand.
AGACTGTCATTACTCACAATGCTGCTTATCAAGCTGAGGATTTAGATGCATATGACACTGATTGTGATGAACTCAACACTGCCAAAGTTGCTCTCATGGCGAATTTATCTCATTATGGTTCAGATGCTCTTGCTGAGGTACACAATCATGATAATATGAATAATGATATGATTAATCAAGCTATGCAGGCGATGCCGTCTTTTGAATAGTCGAATGTTGTGAACCACTCAGAGACTGAAATAACCAGTGATAGCAATATCATTCCTTATTCTCAATATGTGATTGAATTACAACAGGCAGCTATTCAAAATTCTAACTCCTTTGCACAAAAAGATGCACTGATATTATCTATGATTGAACAACTGAAAAACCAAGTAGTTAATTGTACCAAGATAAATCTGGAAAATAAAAGTGTCAATGATACTTTAACTGCTGAGCTTGAAAGATATAAGGAACAAGTTAAAGTTTTGAAAGAAGGACAAAATGTTGATTTAAGGAGTAATGATATCGTTTCAGATTCCAGTGCATAGTCTGTAGAGATTGATCGTCTTAAACAAACTCTTTCCGAACATTTAAAAGAAAAGGAATCTTTAATGTAAATAATTACTCTTCTCAAAAATGATTTTAAGAAAGAAGAATCTAGGAACATCGATAGAGATATTGTGTGAGAAAAGAAGATCAAACAGCTAGATAATATTGTTTTTAAAAGAGATCAATCTGCACAAACTATTCACATGTTGACAAAACCTCGTTTTTCTATGATCATACCACTAAACAAGCTCTAGGTTTTCAAAATCCTTTCTATCTGAAGAAAGCTCAGTAGTTGGAAC
>BQNB010030329.1:38728-53164 GCA_026074375.1 Tanacetum coccineum
TCAGAAACATATATATATCTACTCTCCTTTGATGGATTTATTTTATAAGGTTGTACTATTTTTAACTCCCTTATGCTATTTATGTACAGTATAACAAACGAATGTTGTATACAACACGTCGAATGGAGTTGTTGGTAACCATTCTTTGCCAACAAGTGGTGATCAAATTACTCCGGTTGCTGCAACACGCAAACGGCAAACTGCTTTGAATGATAGTTCACGTGGTATGTTTCTAAACCAAGATATAAATTTATTTGTTACATTTGTAGTTGATCCTCATTAATTTACCTCAAAATATGTTCATGTTTGTTTTCCAGTTATGCCACGTAAAACAAAAAAGGTTGCAACAACTCCTTCCTCTGTTCACTTATGCAAACTCCAACTTCAGAAAACTCAATTGGTAATCAAGATATATCCATGTATTATACTTATGTTTGTAACAAGTAGACTAATTTGTAACTACATAACTTTTTTTAGTATCACCAGGTGGAGTTCTTTGCAACACGATTAACAATGTAAATCGTAGTATACCTGCGTCAAATTCTTGGCCATCAAGTGGTAATCCAGTAACTCCACTTGCAGCAGCAACACGTAATATATAATCTCTGCTTACTGATGTGTCAAATGATAGTTTGCTTTACCACCATCAAACTGAATTTTTGATGTTTCTCCATCGCTATTTGTAAATTCATATTCATGTTTACCGTAATGTTGTTTTCAGTTGCTTTGCAAACACCTGTGGTTGGTCATGTTACCCAATGCAGTAAAAAAGCATCAACAACCGGTGTAACTACAACCATTCCTGGAACACAAACAAGAAATTCAACATACAAAGTTGGTGAATCATCGAGACGACCCAAAAGATCTAAGAGACTGCCTTTACAATCTGACACGCCAGTTAGGTTTAATCTTGATGATGCTGATGGAAATGTGAGAAAAGTTTATGATAAACACGTTGGTATTTCAGAAGGTAATTGTTTTTTGTGTTCATACACTCTAAGTTAATGAAGATGATCTTAACTCATACAGTATTAAAGAAGCATGATTAATTGTTTGCAGAATCCTATGACCAGGGTGATCCTACATTTGAGTGTAAAGAATGCCATGCTTTGGTATGGGAAGCGGAAGCAAAAAAAGGAAACCCTAATCCAAAAAAACAAAGGTTATTGTATATGTTGTGGCAAGGGAAAAGTTTTTATTAAACAACCACCGGTTGCTCCTAAACCGTTAGTGGATTTGTTTTTTAATGACGATCCCAAAAGTCAAAATTTCAAAAACAACGTTAGAACATACAATAGCATGTTTTCTATTACCTCAATGGGTGGAAAGTTTGATGACTCATTAAACAGGAGAGGACATGGTCTATATGTTTTTTGCTTGCATGGACAGACATACCATAGTATGGGTAGTTTGCTTCCAAAAGAAGGTGCCCCTCTGAAATTTGTGCAGCTGTATATATATGACACTAAAAACAAAGTTGAAAATAGAGCAACAGCTTTAAGGTGATTTCTATTCCAAATTACCATTTTGTAGAAAGTACATGTTTGTTTCGTCTTTGTTAAAATTATGAAACTTTGTTTTCATCGCTTAAATTTTTTTATTTGCAGCAACTCTTCGTAGTCCTCTGCTCCTTTGAAATCAAAGCATCCTATTGATAGAGACATTATCAGACAGGTTAAAGATGTTTTAAACACTTTGAGTGATTTGGTTAAAACATTTAGAAGAGTGCGTGGCCGGTACAGTAAATACTCAGAACAGAATATACGAATAAAGTTAGTTGCTAAGCGAGGCACGGATGGAAGAACATATAATCTTCCAACTGCCAACGAGGTTGCTAGTCTTATTGTAGGTGACTTCGATACTTGTGTAGAACAAAAGGATATTGTGATAGAAAAACTTCGTAAAGGTTTGGAACGTATCAACATTTTTCATCCTTTGTATCTTCCTCTGCAATACCCTTTGTTGATGTCGCGTGGGCAAGATAGGTATCATTTGGAGATACCACATAGAAAGAAACCTGGTCAACACGTCATGGGTAAAAAGGACAAAATGGTTAGTATGCGGGAGTGGTTTGCATATCAAATACAGGACCGTGCGAATCAGGAGAATTTATATGTGCATGGAGGTCGTTTGTTTCAGTAGTTTCTTGTGGATGGTTACACTATGGTTGAGACAGAACGTTTATATTTCCATCGAGCAAAACAGTCAAAGCTTAGGTGTGATACGTACTCGAATATTCGTCAAAGCGTTGCTAAAGGAAATACCGACCCCACGCTCCTTGGAAAACCTGTCGTGTTGTCTTTTTCATTTACCGGTGGACCAAGGTACATGAAGCAAAAAGTATATGGATGAAATGGCTTTGTGTAGATGGTACGGTTATCCGGATTTGTTTATAACTATAACATGCAATCCTAAATGGCCTGAAATTGCAAGATACATGGAAACGCATAACCTGTCATCTACAGATCGCCCTGATGTGATGTCAAGAGTTTTTAAAATGAAACTTGATCAATTGATGAAGGATCTCAAAGTCTTACATTTATTCGGACATACGCAAGTAGGTGTTTTTCATAACATTTTACTATTTATGTTTACAAAAATCATTTAGGTTGTCCTTCTTAAGAAAGTTACGAACAGGTAAATAAAAATAGACGTCAAACATCATAACTTTTACATACTTTGCAGTTGTATATACAGTTGAGTTTCAAAAAAGAGGACTTCCACACGCGCATATCTATTTGTTCTTGCATAAGGATGACAAAGTGCCAAGCGTTGATCAAATTAAAAAGTTCATATCGGCCGAGATACCAGATAAAAATGAGGATCTCAATTTGTACAAGTTGGTTTCTGATTTTATGATGCATGGTCCTTGCGGTGAAGATGACGCAACTCAGGTTTGTATGGCTGACGAGAAATGTACGAAACACTTCCCGAAGAAAATCACAGAACGAAGTTCCGTTGACTCAGAAGGTTATCCCGTTTATAGAAGACGTGATAACGAAAGATATATGGAGAAGAGTAAAAGTCAATTGCATAACGGTTATGTCATCCCGTATAATGCTACCCTTCTAAAACGTTATCAATGCCACATCAACGTTGAGTTGTGCAGCCAAACGGGATCAATCAAATATTTGTTTAAGTATATAAACAAAGGTCCTGATAGAGTGTCGGCTCAGTTGTATGAAACAGTTACCAATGAAGACGGTCAACAAGTTAAAAAAGTTGTCGACGAGATAAAAGCGTTCTATGACTGCAGATATTTATCTGCGTGTGAGGCGGCATGGAGGATATTTGGATTTGAGACTCATTATAGAACACCGTTTGTTGAGAGGTTATCGTTTCATCTGCCGGGAAACTAAACAGTTTTATATGACGAGAACTTTGACCTTGAAACTGTTATGCACAAGCCATCGGTTGGTTAAAGTATGTTCAAAGGTTGGATGAAAATGAATGAGCTCTATCCTAAAGCAAGGGAGCTAACGTATGCTGAGTTCCTGACAAAGTATGTCTGGAACGCGCCAAAAAGAATATGGACGCTTAGGAAGCAAGGAAGATCGATTGGATGAATTCACAGTGTTTCTATATCAACAGGAGACGCGTACTATTGTAGGATGTTGCTAAACATTGCAAAAGGATGTAGAACACACGATGAGATAAAAAAGGTAAACGGTGTTGTTTATCCTACTTACAAAGAAGCCTGCTACGCATCGGGTCTTTTAGAAGACGACAACGAATATGTTGATAGTATTAAAGACGTCGCGCATTGGGCGCCTCCTGAACATCTTCGTGAGCTATTTGTTACATTGCTATCGCAAAAGGAACTAACCACACCTTTGACAGTTTGGTTACAAACATGGCACTTGCTTGCACAAGATGTTCAATACAAGAGAAGGCAGGTTTTAAACATTCCAGGTAATATCGACAACATATTTACTGAAAAATAATTATTTACAAATGTTCTTTAAAATACTTGAGTTTGAAAATGTTGTTTTAATCACGTATTCACTTACCTTTTAATCTGTGCAGATCTCATTATTAGTGACGACGAAAAAAAGAATGTTTGTTTGTTCTATATGGAAGAACTTCTGCGATCGAGAGGTTGTTCTTTGAGGAATTGGCCTAAGATGCCTTACCCGGATAGTAGATACATAACTAAATTTGATAATCGACTTATATATGATGAGACTGATTATAACCATGTGAAGTTGCAAATTGAATACGAACGTCTGTACATTTCTTTAACAACATAACAGAAGGGTGTCTATGACACCATAATGAACTCTATTGAAACGGGAACGGGCGGGGTGTATTTTGCGGGTACGGAGGTACCAGGAAGACCTTCTTATGGGAAACACTTGCTGCCAGTATTAGAAGACGAGTTGATATAGTGTTAAACGTGGAATCCAGCGGTATAGCATCTTTGTTAATGTCGGGAGGAAGAACGGCGCATTCAAGATTTCATATTTCTATCAACATTGATGAGACTTCTACTTGCTCCATAAGTGCTCAAAGTGATCTGGGAGCATTGTTAAAAAAATGTAAGCTTATTATTTGGGATGAAGCGCCCATGGCGAATAAGCATTGTTTTAAGGCCTTAGATCGCTCTTTAAGAGACATACTACGTAAGAGTAGGTATGACACGTGTGATCAGCCTTTCGGAAACATGACGATGGTATTCGAAGGTGATTTTAGGCAGGTTCTCTCGGTTATTCCAAAAGGTCCACGTCAAGACATTGTAAGTGTGTCTCTAAAGCAATCTTACTTGTGGGATCATTGCAAGGTTCTTAAGTTGACCAAGAACATGAGGCTGACTGTGGGCGCACGACCTAAAGATGTCACGGAGATTCGTGACTTTGCATAATGGATATTGAAAGTCAGAGACGGCGAGCTTAGAGAAGAAAACGACGGTGAGGTAGAGATGGACGTGCCCGAGGAAATTTTAATTGATCAGGGTGATGACCCGGTAGCTTCTATTGTTGATTTTACTTATCCAAACATTTTGGATAACATACATGATCCGTCATACTTCAAAGAAAAGGTTGTTCTTGCACCAACCAATGAAGTCGTCGACAATATAAACGAGCATTTGTTAGATAAATTCCCAGGAGAAGAAATGGTTTACTTGAGTTGCGACAGTGTAGACAAAACTGAACGTAACACCGCCATAGATAAAGCAATTCTCACCGGAATTTATCAATGGATTGAAGTTCTCTGGTGTACCCAACCATAGGCTCGCGCTAAAAGTAGGTGTCCCCGTTATGTTGTTGAGAAATATTGATCAACCAAATGGTTTGTGTAATGGAACACGACTCCAGGTTCTAAAGTCAACACGAACTTCTATTAGTGCACAAATCATAAACGGAACGCACTTTGAAAAGAAGGTTATCATACCGAGGTTGAGAATTACTCCGACAGATAAACGTTTACTGCTTAAGATCGTTAGAAAACAATTTTCTCTTTCAGTTTCATTTGCAATGACTATTAACAAGAGTCAAGGTCAATCGCTCTCTAACGTCAGGTTGTACTTGCCACGTCTTGTTTTCACACATGAACAACTATACGTTGATGTTTCAAGAGTAACAAGCAAAAAAGGTTTAAAGTTGTCGTTTGTGACAAAGATGGGAATATATCTAAAACGACTACAAATGTCGTCTACAAAGAGGTGCTACATGGTCTATGAACGACTTTCAAGAGGTATGTAAAATATACATCTCACATGCTTTTTACCGTATTCAAAGTTCTACAAAATTAGTAATCAAAATCTACTTTTACTTACGTTTTGTATTGATTATTAGGTGTTTGACGAATGGACATTCGCTACTCGATTGATTAACAGTCACGATTATTGTTATTCAAGGCCATCAAACTTGGATATCAAATTGTATTTACCTTTATTATTAAAATTCTTACAAATTGAATTGTGTGAGGAATAATTCACGTTTTCTCTTATTATTTCTTTTCATATATGAATGAAACATGTTTAGGTTTATTTTTTTTCTTACTTATTTACGTACATAACTTAGTAAAAAAAATTCCTTAAACTACACCCGGGTTACACGGGTCTAGTAAGATCACTAAAGCAAATGTTTTAGACTCCTATATTTATAAGGCCACAAAATTCTATGTATGTGACTCATTATTGTTAGATATTCAATAATATAATTAAGAAAGATACAAATTCGATAGCTCCTAACTGCAAATAAAGAGAAATCGAAGCTATAAACCCAAAGTATTAAACATTATTTAAAGTCATATCAGTTAAGCTTATCTTCTCATTGTAAAGTGTTTGGACATTATTTAGACTAATGTCATTAAAATCGAAGCCAATAGAGGATGATAATAAACACAAAGCTGAAGGTTTACACTTTACAAACGGTAAAGCAGAAATCACTAAGGAGGGGAATGATGAATTCTATGTTGAAAAAGAGTAGAACTAAGATGAATACCGTGTTGTCACTGAACAAAACCAATATCTGTTTAATGAGGTGGAAGAGCAAAACAACGAGACAGAAATGCCGCCGAGTTAAACATCCACCGCTGCTGATAAGGATGGGGTTATACAAAAAAGATTATTGTTGAGGCTGATCAAAAAACTGTAACTAACGTGTTTGATCCATTAGTAATTTTGAATGATAAAAATCAGGGTCTTAGAAACAAAGTTTTCTTGAGACTGGTAATGAGAGTGATGTACAAGTGGACACAGGCCAAACAGCTGGTCCTAGTTCATGATAAAGGTGAAAAATACGGAATGATTCATGCTGGAGTTTCAAGGGAGGCATTGACGTTTTGAATGTAAGCTGGCAAATGATTCAACGTATTTTGAAAACCAAAACATCTTCGGTAATTAAAAGTTACTTTCCGTAGGTTTGGCTTTCAATACAAGACCCCCGGATACGGGTTAACTTTACCCGTCGGCAGATACCTACCAGTTTGTGGGTAAAAAAAGGTTGTGGGCACAGATCACAGGTATACATGACCATAATTTACCAAACAAGCTACAGCTATTGTATTAACTAAAGAGCACATCATTACTGGTATAGAAGATACCAAGTATCACACCTCTAAACTTATATATGGCATTGTTGAGGGTCAGTAAAAAGTTATAATTAAAGATGTTCGATCGTCTCAAGGGCAGATAATTGTGCATCAATGTGACTAAGTGCTCCTTGATCAATTGTGATTGGGCTAAACCAATTTTTTCGGGAGCTTTCTGAGCTTTGTTTGGGTTGTTGATCAGGAGTGTTTATGTTCTCAGATTGTTCACCTTTACTTTCGGATCGACTGAAGAGCTGAGATTTCAGTAGCTTGCAAGATTTCATATCTTCATCTGTGCGAGCATTACTTAGTTTTTTGTTGAGTTCAACTAAATATGAATGTCTTGCCTTTTTAGGCCTGCAAACAAGTTCGGGTTCTTCATTGCCAGTAGGTGTCTCACTTTTGAGCTTTCTTAAAGCATTGTTGATGATGAACCTCATCCTATCTCTGAAGTTTTCAGTTCCAATTGGGTCTGCTCTTAGCTTCATTTTCAAATTTGATATCCACATTTCACCCTTTCCTTCCGGATCATCTTTGGCAGGCTCTTCCGATTTGGACCTTACAGCAAAAACCTCCTCCAATAGAGCAATATTACGCAAGTATCGATCAAAAGCTTCATTTTCTATTTCTATGTTCCTGTCCTTGTATTCTTTTAGGTTTGAAAATCTCCATTCGTTTATTTCATCAGCCTCCTGTATGTACCATGTATATAGCTTTTAGCACAGTAACATGTGGAAAAAACTGAAATGAATTAGGTAAAATATACGCACCTGTATTGTAAGTGGCAGCTTCCTTGCACAAGCTGACGATTGCAAATAAGCAGCGTAGAGCTGCCGGGCATATCTATGTGCATTCCTAAATAAAGTATCAACAAATTTATGGTTTTAGGTAGAGATGCTATTGTCGACCCATTTAATTACGAATCAGTCAAATTTATCTTACATAGGTCAATTAAAAAAAGATCAGCCAAAAGGGAACAGTTTGAACTGGTAAAACAGGTTTAAAAGTCGCCCAAACTAGATGTTTTATGAAAAATAACCTTAAAATCATATTATATAGGGATAAAAAAATTATTACTGGAGTAATATGCCTCTGTAATCATGATTAGAGACCTATTGACTACTTATTAAATATTCAAAATTACCATTTGGCCACCTCTTAGACACAGTAAAATGATTAAAGATTGAGGGGGTAAAGAAGTTAACAATTATAACCCATCAAAGGCATCAAGTTTCATCAGTGGCTGCACACAAAAGAAACTTACATATTTATAATCTCTAAGAAAAGCTCCTATGTGCAAAAACCATTCAGTTTATTAAACACAAATTTATTAGAAGCATCCATTCTTGAAACAGTGAACAACTTGACAGCGGAAAGACTAATAAAAATGCTGGATTGAAAAAAACCATATTTATAATCTCTAAGAAAAGCTCCTATGTGCAAAAACCATTCCGTTTATTAAATACGAATTTACAAAAAGCATCCATTCTTGAGATATTTAACTTGACAGCAGAAAGACTAATAATAATGCTGGATAGATGATCAATACAACTTACCCGGACAAGGGTCTCTCATTTGAGTGTTGATTAACCAAAGCTGGACTTGAGACTGGTACCTTATCGGAAACTGGTGAACTGCCCTTCAGTACTGCAAGCAAACTTATGTAAAGTTACGCAAGTTATATGTGTATGCAGTTTATGTATGACATGAAAATTTTCCATATGTAACTACCACTGTCACAAATCATGACAATTGAGGAAAAAAAAATATTGTCTATTCAGACGTTAGTGACGAGAGGATAATTAAGGGCTATCTAGCTAGACACACGTGTTCTAATCGACTGTACAAAAAGTTCATCTCCGTGTGTAACATACATAAAAAGTATGCGAAAGTTCTTAACATCTGGCAGATCATTATGGAAATGGGAGATATGGGATGGGGAGACTGGAAGAGATCAGAGGTGTTTAACAGGCAATATTTATAAAGAACAACTTCTACAGAATTTGGTTAAGGTGTTTATTATTGAACCTTGCAATTAAGGTTACATCCAAAATAATAATGGCTGAATGTGAGGCCTCGAGTATTGACAAAGCAAAAGCCTAGACTTTCAACATGTGTCAAGAATAACAAACACTTAATTCTCATTCCCATTCATCTGGATCAAGAATCCAAATAATGCAAATATCAGAACCAAAATAGAGTAAATAGTTAGACTATGTGCCGTGTTTCAAGAGTTCTGAATTTTACTCATTTCAGACTAGGTATCTTAATTAACCGCCCCTACCTATGGCTTCTCAGCTTGCAGATCATATACTAAACAAGTAGCAAACAGAAGTACCGCTAAACCTATATCTTGTCATACCGTGTATATGGCATGGATTTTGATTATTCGCGCAACAACCTTGGCATGCGTTGAAAGGACACCTGCAAGTTCATTTTAAAACAAATTAAGATGAAAGACACACTGTGAAATACACACAGAACTTCTTATTATATGATGCAGATGTAGAAAACAATTTGGCAGTAGTGTCGAATTTTGATTCAGTGCAATGCTCATTTAAGCATTATTGACAGAAGAAAAAAGATGATTGCTGGATAGGCATTAGCTACTAAATGGCGTGGATTATAGGAATGAGAAAACAGGTAATCATTATAAAATTTTCGATTCAATCAGATCCATTGCTTACACACTTGCATCCAAATATTCAGTAGAAAGAGAAAAAGACAGTCTGACAAGTGTTTCAGTAGATGTATTCCTTTGATCGTTGAACTTCTACACATTCCTAGTAGTTCAAAGTCTACTATATAACACATTTGATCGTCGTACTTGTACGAATTTTATCGTTGTACTCTCACAAGTGTTTCAGTAGATGCATCACTTTAAGCGGTTCTCCTACACATTCCTAGTAGTTCAAATTTATCCATGCTAAACCCAACTTTTTTCTTTTTTATGGTTGTGCATTATTTTTTCATATTTTCAGTTTTGTGGGAGAAGGCTTTCTTTATTAATGAAAGTTTGTCATTTTTTTTTGTTCATTGTTCAGAAACGAATTTGATATAAAACATGACTGATATCGTGGAATGCAAAATTTGACAATCATCCAATCCGTTTAAGCAACTCTATCTAACAATGAAAAGCAAAGTAAAAGGATTTTAAATACTTTATAGCAAACATATAAATGCAAACTGAAGCTATAGTACAACCGTGTGTTACAAGGGCGAGCATCATACCCGATAACAATCTAGTGTATCATTTGACTTGCAACTAAACCTTTATAGCTTAATCGTAATAATACATCATGAAAGTTATTCTCAATCTCAATAATTACACGCCTTGTATGATGCTACAATAATTCTCCCACAGCCACAATAATTAGACCCCTTGTAAAAATAATTGTTTGAATATCCTCCTTTATTACCCTTATTTAACTTACTATTCACAAATCTCAAAGAAAGCATCAACTATTAATGTAAAAGGTCATATTGTTAAACCGTGACTTTCTGTAGAGTGCACAGGGTTTTCGTTATGCGAGGAGGGAACTAGGACACAAAAGACTAGACAATTTGTTTTGTATTGAAACAAAGGCTAAGTGGCGTAGCTTCTTCCTCGTTTGAATTTCACTTGTATGCGAATCCTATTTTATTTTTAAATGGGGCTTTTTTACAGAAATTAACCCTACGCGGCAAAAATTCACGGGTGGGATTACACAATAATACTAGTTACTTAGAAAATAAAACAAGAAAGTAAGAAATAAATATCAAAGAAAAAGGAATACCTAGAACGAGCAACATTGCCACAATGTTTGCATTTAGGTTTGTTTTGACTGCGTGAAGAATAAGATTTATTATTATTATTCATCACCCCTTACGATAGAGGAAGCTCGAACATCTGTTTTCTCACTTTTATTCTAGGGTAAATTACACCGTCGGTCCCTGCACTTAGGGCGGATTGCGGTTTTTTTGTCATTGCTCCTCAAGGTCGGTTTTGGTGTTCGTTTGGTCATTCGAGTCCCGATATACGTAAATGGCGTTACTTGACTCATTATCTCTCTTGTTTATGGATGGTAAAAACATCCGAAACTGACGCGGAAAATCAAAATCTGAACCGGTTGGGTCGGGTTCGGGGGCGGGTTGGCGGGTTTGGATGCGGGTTTAGGTATTGGTAAAAAAAATTAGCCGGGTACGGGTTCGGTGACGGGTTCTAACCCGTATCCATACCCGTTTACCCGAATTCGTACCCACTTTATTGCTATTATAATTAATTAGAGTACATATATATAATATATAATTTCTTCCATTGTATTTTTTATATAAGTATCTTTATTATCTAACACATTTGGATGTCGTACATGAATTATTCGAAAGCGTTAAATCGTTTGATACGGTATTCGTTTTCTTTAACTTTCAAAAAATTTGAATATATTAAGGTGTTTTGCTTTATTTTGTCGGTGGGTTTTAGTGTGACTTAATCTTGATACCCGTTATTTTGTTCATGGAATATTCAATTGGGGATACCCGATACCCGCGGGGAAACCCAAAAAACTGATGTATAATATTAATTGGGTACCCAGCGGGTAATGAGCGGGTACGGATATGAATATTATAAACGGGTGTGAGTACGGATACACTAAAACCCGCCATGAACCTGACCCATTGTCATCCTTACTCTTATTTGACTTTTCAACGATTTTTTGTTATTTTTTATTATTTCATCTTTGGTCCCTTACTCGAAATTCTAAACAATAACCTTGTTGAAGCCATTTTTTGTCTTTTTCTACTTACATTGTTGGTTCTTAAGACTGTTTTTTTTCAGTTACACTTTTGGTTAAATCTAGGGCTAATGACTTGAAAATGTATCAAACTTGTCATTTTTTGTTATTGTATGTAGCCATCTTTTTTTTTTGTTATTGTATGTATCCAACTTGAAAATTCATCCTATTATATGTAGTATGTTACCTCTCATTTGCAACGTTAGTCCATTTAACTAACGAACAGTTGCAACGTTAGTCCATTTAATTTTTATTTTTTTGTTTCAGTTTACGAGCAATAATAAAAAAATGTAAAAAATTGTTTTTTTTATTTCGGTTTAAGTTTAAGAGCAATAATTAAAAACAAAATTTAAAAATTAAAATTTTTTTATATAGGTTTCTATTTACGAGCAATAATAAAAAAAATAAAAAATTTAAAATTTTTTTTATTTCGGTTTCAGTTTACGAGCAATAATAATAATAAAAAAATTAATTTATTAAATTTTTTTAATTTCGGTTTCAGTTTACGAGCAATAATAAAAAAAACTTTAAAATTATATTTTTTATTTCGGTTTAAGTTTAAGAGCAATAATTAAAAAAATTTAAAAATTTAATTTTTTTCAACTGGCTACAATTCCCCACTAAAAATACACAAGAAATCATTCAGGGGCCGCAAACAGTATTTAGCAAAGTACTTAAGAACCCATGATTTTAGCCTAGAATTATAACCAATTAGCTAAAATAAATTGTAGCTAATATTTCCCCTAGATAAATTTGTTTTTCTTATTGTAAATTTTGGTGCATTAAAATTTTATGGGTTAACGAGCTAATCGTGTTACCCGAGGTTATAATTTATAAAATTTAAATTAGGGATGTTTATTGTTCGGGTAATACCCGAATAAATCAAAAACCGAAACCGAATGCCAAGTTAACCCGTATGACATATACTTATTAAATTAACAGTATTAAAAACTCACAAATAAACTATTTAAAAACACAATCTTATTACATAATTACATACACTTTATGACAAAATTTATACGAACCTTACATAAACTTTAGAACAAAAATTCATTCAAATTTTATAACAAACTTTTACATGAACTTTTCACCAACAACGGCGGCAGTGACTCTATCCGGCGAGATGGCGACGGCAACAACTTTTTCTGGCGAGACAACATTCCCCTCTACATAAAAAACATACATTTTTCATACATAAGTAATGTAGAAAACTAATTATACTTTCTCACACCCCATAAATACGACAATTTATACATAAGTAAACACTAAAAACATATATAGCTAACAAAAAATAATCCTTAAAAAGAATATTGGCAAAACGAACGGGTCGGGCGGGTTCGAATAACTGTTCAAACGGGTTTGGTTCAAACGGGCATGGGTCAAATGGGCAAAATTAAAATTTGGATCAAACGAGCATAGTCCAAACGGAGTCGGGTACAAACGAGCACGGATCAAACGGGCTGTTGCATTTGTAATGAGTTTAAGCTAAAGCTAAACTTTATTTAAGCTAAACTTTACTTTGGTGTAGTAGCATCCATCTGTAAATAGAGAAATACTAAAGTTAAATAACGCTTGCAAACAAGTTGCACCATGATTATACAGGACGAAAAATTACAAAACTTGGCTGTTTCTTTTTCTTGTCTGTTTGAAGATAGGATCCTTTTACATAAAAGTGTGTGTTTGGAGTTGGTCATGTATAAAACAATGATGTTTCTTTTATTTACTAAATATCAACTGCTAACCAAAGAAATGACTATTTTACCCTTTTATCCATAAAACCCCCAAATTGAATACAGCTTGTAGAATTTATCCAGAAAACCCCCAAATTGAATACAACTTTTAGAATTCTAATTGTAGAATCAAACCATAACAGATTTATAATTACGCCACATATCACAGCTTGATTATCTTAATTCTCATAATCAATAGCCTAAACTCTACGAAGAAAAAGAAAAAAAACTACAATAATCCTCACTTTGCACCATCTTCTTCATATACTCATATTCCACCATTAATACCCTTGAAGCTCTAGTTCATTGAATGAGAAAAAAATCAGAAAATAAAACCTTCAAAGTTGTAAATCGGAGTGAAGAAGTGTCAGCCAAACGAAAGGAGCATGCCGACATATATACAAATCATAGATTCGTGATTTACTGATATGTACATGTGCATATTTTGACTATAGTTGCTAATATAACTTGTGTATTTTTTTAATAGGGTTTGTGATATGGTGGATTCATTAGAAAGTAGGTTTGATTATTATTTTTTAAGTTGTTGATGATGGGTGATTGAGGTGTTGGCAGAAATGTGATGGGGGATCAAGCATCTGAGTTTGTGAAATGGTTTTAAGAGATGAAGGGTATCTTATGTCTTTGTTGTGGTATTTGTGTCTTGACTAGGAATGAGTGGGTTTTTTACACCTTTCACAATAAGGAATATCTTCTATAATAAGCTAAAAAGAAACAAACTAAAAAATGTGTGGGGAAAGGATTGTTACCAAAAAGGACATTAAGCAAAAAATAAATAGCTCCAACTCTTTTTTACATTGATTTATACAATAAATGTAAGTAAATGCAATTACCTTATTGCAACAACATATCATTTGTTTGACACCAATAGTGAAAGCAAGCAA
>BQNB010030330.1:0-54972 GCA_026074375.1 Tanacetum coccineum
TTATCAAGAGTGGGTCCGGAGGCATATAAACTGGAATTACCCCGAGAGCTTCAAGGAATACACAATACATTCCATGTTTCGAACTTGAAGAAGTGTTTATTGGATGAAGATCTTATTATTCCTCTTGACGAAGTAAGGATCGACGAGAAGTTGCATTTCATCGAAGAACCCATCGAAATCATGGATAGAGAAGTAAAGCAACTTAAGCAAAGTCGGATCCCAATAGTCAAAGTTTGATGGAATTCGAGTCGTGGACCAGAATATACATGGGAATGTGGAAGAAATACCCTCATCTATTTGATTTTAATAAGAAGCGGACGACAAGATGAATTGATCTTCAGGGACGAAGATCCTTTTTAGGGGGAAATGCTGTGACAATCCGTCAATTTCAGGTCGTTATTTTATTCTCGAGTATTAAGTATATTTTTCATTTTTATGTTGAGATATGAACTCACGACTAACCGGGAGAATTAGGGCTTACGATTGCATTTTTACGCGACGTTTACAAAGAACCAGCGAATCCTAAGTTAAGCATCGACGCTTATATTTTCAAAATGCCATAGAAACAATTTTATCACATTCGTTTTTATTTTTTGTGTTACGCGCATTTTTTGTATTTTACGTAAAACCTTTACGCAGCGTACCTTTTTAAATATCGAACTTTAATAATACCCGCATTAACAAAATGTGGGACAAGTTTTTAAACTTATCCCACTAATATCACACCCCATAGGGGTGGCAAAACCAAAGAGACAAGTGTCCCCTTGGTGATTAATTTTGTCTCATGTGTATACACTTAGCATTTTTGGTCTAGGCATATATAAGCCTACTTTGACCAACACACACACACAAGTCGTATCTTACAACTTAAAATCTAAAATTTCTCTCTCCCTCTCACCCTTAGACGCCACATATCCCAACAAAAACACCAATTCTATACAAATTTTGAAGATCAAATATTAAGCACTTAAGTTAGGATGATTTCCTAGTATGGTTATTGTATTTTGAAGGTGATTAAAAGGGTTTTCAAGAAGGCTTATATACACTAGGGTTTTTATAAAGTCATTTGGGTAAAGAAAATGGTGGTCAAAAATTATTTTGAGTGAAGATCAAGTTTGAAGATTGAAGTCTTGTATATTTTTGATCATTAGATCATCATCTTCATTTTTATTGTGGTAAAATCTCATAAGTTTTGTTTATGTTTCATTTTGATTTTCAAATGTATATGTACATGTATGATATTTGATGATCAAGTAATAAAAATGGCCATGCATGTATAGATCTAGGTTAATTATAGCTAAAATAGTCATCTAAAACAAGTGAAAAGATCATAAAAATTATGAGCTGTAATGAACAGTAGGTTTTGTAATTCTCAATAGGTTTGAGGTTGGATTTGATTACATTAGGTTGTAGATAATCCTTTTGTGAACACTTGGCAATTTGGATCACCTTTAGAAAGTAAATATTGAGTGAGATATGACCAAAACTCTAAAACTAGTTGATTCTGACCTTGCTGTACAGATGGTGTAAAAAGTCATAGTTACGTACTGAGTTGGTTAAAAAGTGAAAACTATGGGACTTAGATAAAATCACGTAGATTCTGAACCAATTGGATAGTCAACCATCTCCTTGTGGTTTGTAAATGGCATCAAAAATGGTGAAAGTGAAATTTCAGTCCTAAAACCTAATATGACCTATATGTATAAAAGTAACCATATGTATAAATATAATCAATAGATGTACTAAAATGAGTTTGAATCTGTAAATTATACTTAAATATGAAGCCAAACATATAAATATATAAATTATACAATTTATGGTTTATAAATTACAATATAAAATTTTCTAAAAAAAAAACCGGAACTCTATATTATGTAAAATGGTTTTATGACTAAAACCCGAGGTGATAGGACCCACTTCTTGGGAGTTTTAAAAGGCTAATAAACTGATGATAAAAGTATCCCGACCCCGAGAACCCGAAAACTTATAATAAAAGTGGTATACTAGCTAAAATGGACCCGTAAGGCTTATTGGACCACTAGGCCCAATGAAACAAAATGGACTATATGGACTTAGCATTAGGCCCAACCCACTTGGACACTATAAATGGACTAGGACCTGGTCTTAAAATGATAATATCCACAAAAGAGCTTAATAGGCTTGGTTAATGGGCTTAATGGGCTTTTTGGGCTAATATGGACAATACTAGTTGAAATGGCTAAAAGTGGCAAATTAAAAATATGTAAAAGCTTAAGTATAAAATACTTACATCATATAAACTTGATCATCATGTTAACTACATGTATACATATATATTTAATTTATTTATGAAATTTCGTTAATTATTATCGACTAGAAACCTAAGACCCGTTACTAATTGTATAGGTCTTGGTTGATCGACTCGCCTACTCCCGAGGTTCTTATTCATATCGCTATTCTCTTCCGACATCACTAGTGAGTTCATAGCCTCGCATTTTAATACTTTAATTGTTTTATAAACCCGCGAGGGAGATAACATGCTTGTTTTTAAAAATAGAACACAAGAGACCCAAATGTATGCTTGTAGCCTTGATTATTATAAGTTAGCATAACTCGCTAGATAAAAGACCCGCGGAAATCATGAATTGTTAACTACCGGGTAATGGTAAACGCTTATACATGAAATAATACTATTTGGAGGCTGCCACCTCCAATCCGTGACGACTGGCTATCGTCTTGTGTCGGGAAAATGACACCACGGATGCATTGTATAGAGAGTAATATGCACTAATTGCGAGAAGGTGCATAGTGGGCATTATTTTGATTATATGGTAAGGTTCAATGTCATGATGCTTATAATAATCCCCCTATAACGTTGTCTGATCCACATCGTTATGTCTTGATGATTTTGAGAAATGATACTTGTGTTCGGAATTTATTATATATAAACTCTATGGATTCACTCAACATTATTGTCGACTCTTTAGCATGTTTTATCTCAGGTCCTTGAAGGTAATTCGGCGATGGAGATTTCGGTGATGCTTGTGGAAATTAAACTTTTTGAAGGCCCATTTAAATAAAATCATTCGAAGAAAATATTTGAAAATGATGTATTGATTATGATAATGATTTGGGACCTGTGTTGTGAAACTTTTTATTTCGAATGGTTATATTCAAAAACGTCTCTTTTCGAGTCATTTTCTATGCTTGAGTTATTGTATTAATACGTAGCTCCCCAAATGACCCTTCCGATGATATATGAAAAATGGGGGTGTTACATCTAGACTTAATTGTACGTTTTGGATTTAGTAATCGGAGGTTGGAGCTGACTGCCACCTTTTCAATATCCACTAACTTGGAGTGAGAAATTCAATAGATAACGTGTTTAGTCTCTGTGAGAAATGAAACAAAAATCTTTTGAAAGATTATGAGTGGCTAGGGAGGGTTGTGCATTGCATCACTGGGTCCATGACGACTTTCTTCAATGTCAACAATCATCATTGTGATTCTGACAGCAGATGTATTGACCCGGTTTTTGCCTAAGTGTATGAAGGGCTTCTTTCTTTTCACCTTTATCCTTAAATTTTTTTTTTCATTCTTCAACCCCTTTAGTGCTTACCGAGACTTCATGACTAGTACCTTGTTGGGTTTGTTCTAGTACTAGCTCTATCTCAGTCGGCACTAGTCCCTTATTCTTACTTTTACTCCTTTTTTGTATCATACCTAAGGACTTTTACACTAACTAGTAGATTGTCCCTAGGTAGATCCCTTCGGTTCTGGCTGGATCATGGGAACTATTACCTAACCTTACCAACCTAATAACTCCGATAAAATTAAATGAAAGGTCAGTCTTTTGGTACAGTTCCCCTTGCCATAAAACCAATTGAAAACACAATCAAGGTACTTGTGATATAAATATAAAAGCTTTATGTACCTCGATTGTTTTTGACTTTTCAAAAACGCTCTCCCTCAACATGTGCATCGATAAATGAAAATGTTTAGCACAAGGAGGATGGAGTATACACATGAGTCTATAAAATCATATTTGTATCAGTTTTCATATTATAATCATATTTTCTTCCCTTATCAAAAATTCTAAACCCTTTGATATTTTAGATATCAATTGATTAAAATATGTTAGAAAAACTAGGAGAAAAATTTGCTGATTATTCACAAGCCGGTTAGGAAGCATATTAATGCTCCCCCTTAATCTATGAGGGTATGTGTGAGTGTCAAGTATAATAATTTTGAAAGATTTTGAGTTTAACAAAAAACTCATGAAAAATTCTTACATTGACACTTAACACCTTAAGATGCACTACATACTAATAGTAATGTACAAGATATATTATACAAAATAAGATGATATTGAAGAGAGTGTCGGAACGATGAAATCATTCAGTTTTCTGGATAAGTCTGTAGTCAACGTCTCTTAACCTTCCACTCACAAAGCTTTCGAGACTCTTGAGCCTTCTCTCGATCACCTCTATAAACTCTTTACTCCTTCTTTTATCATCCTCAAACCAAATTATATGCTCTATCCTACGGTTGAACTTGAACAGCATGAAGTCTTTAACCATATGATCCATCTTTTCCAAAATTCTTGTCAACGTGCCATCGCTAAACTTGTGCACTTCAGACTCCCTCATCATCTTCTTTTGATTATTCCTATCTCTGTAGATTACGGCCCTTGGCTTGGAAACAATGGTGTAATGTTATTTGAAGAGAAAATTAGATGCATCCCAGCTCGGTTGTGTAAGGTTGAGCTTTGTTTGATAACTCTCAATTTTGAGCTGCAAGTCTTCCACACGCTTTCTGATGACTATGTTTCTAATCCACAGGTTGACTGTGTTGAATAGATGAACTTTGTTAGCACCAAATAAGTGGTTGAGATTACCTTAAAGGTAAAGCAGGTATAGGTCTTCAAAATCATTCAGATGTAAATTTTTAAAGTCGGCTTCCGATATCTTGTATTCTTTGTAGTCAGCTCTGCGTAGAACAATCTCTTTCAAGAATGTGTAACCGTATCTAGTGTAGGTCTTGAGACTGACAACACTAAGAATCTGAATGTAAGATCTGACAGCACGACGATCAGAGGAGGCACTGTGTCTTGTGATGTAGAATTCCTTGCGCTTAAACCACCAGTGTGAAATACCATAGTTTGCACTAATATCGTATTCATGTTTACTTTCAATCCACAGTGACGGTACGAGTTATTCGAGCCCAAAGTCTGGATAGTAAGCCGCTTTCAGCTTGGATATAGATAGAGGATTCCTTCTTTCTTTGTCACCTGATACAAGATATTCCAGATCCTTATTGATGAAATATTGCTGTTGAATTGTTACTTGACCTGGTGGACCTCCTAAAGGTAACGGTTTACTGACATCAGGCACAACCCGATTACCCTCAGGATTAACCAAATTGATCTGATCTGTAAGCAACAAGTGACACTCTTCCATCTGAAATTAAAGGGAAATGATGTTTGTGTGAAATGCTCTAACTACCTTGAATGCTGTACCTTCCAAGTCGGCTTTGCTGAGCTTCTTCTTCCTAATCTGTTTGCAGTACCATTTGATGAAGGAACCCATATCGCCAGTCTTCCGAAGTAACTTGTTTTCTTTAGGATCTTGATACGAATTAGCAAGTATATTGGCCCAGTTGTTCTAAGGTTCAGGTAAATCATTCGGAGGAATGACCCAGTCCAGTTTAGGTGTTTCCAGTCTTTCTTCTTCTGGAATAGGCTTCAACCAGTTTGGTCTGGGCTTGATCTTTGGAAGATGTGCAGCACCGGTGTCTTCTGAATCTGAGATATGTGCATCATCTAGAATGGGAACATCATCAACTGGCTGTTTAGATTGAGGGGCAGTCTTTTGCTTGGAGGAGCTAGAATGAGCATCTCTTGTGTCAGAAGTCTTCCAGGCTGAGGACGTCTGAGCTAGAGACTATTGTGAGGCAGATGCATCAGAATCATACCTTGTTTTCTTGCTTTGGTCTGAGCCCTTTGGAGGAGGTGAAGGAGGATCTTGGTCATCACGACGTCTCTTATAAGGCTTGGCCGTCGTATCCATGAAATCTTCCCTATTTTCATGATCCATGGACGCCTCCAAAGCGTCATAGAGAGCTGTATGTTCAGGCTGTGATCGGTAGGAGCAACTTTCAAAAATCCGATCATGAAGAATTTCTTTCATCTTAAATTTTGACATTCTCTGAAGTGTTCATGAACCGGAGCTTTGAGAGCGTTTTGTACAACTTCTTTAATGTTCTCATTGATGTACTTGTCAATCTTCGAATATAAATCGTGATTCTCCAGCATGAATATCCTGGTTGAGAGAGCATGAGTGGTCTGATCCTGAACCTTGTTTTTCTTTTCAAAGTTGGCACATATCTGTTCCTGTGTAGTGACACGGGCAGCTAGTGCAAAATCTGTGGTGCTTTGTTGTTGTGGAGGTGGTGGTGGTGGTGGAAGGGTTGTTGTTATTGTTGTAGTTGTAGCTGTAAAGACTGGTTCTTGGATAGGAGGAGATACTGGTTTAGGAGATGAGATAACAATGATGGGAATGGATAGAGGAGGTGCCAATGAAGATATTTGATGGATTGGAACCGTGACCATAGATTCAATTTCTATTTCCACATTAGCTTTATTTAGTTCTACTTCAGTTGGTTTTTCATACAAGAACTGATCACCATATGTAAAAGCATCATCAAGATTCTTCATCGATGAAAGAGTCCCGGATGAGCTTGGTGGATCTCCAAGAAAACATGTTCCTCAGTAGTATGCATCAAACTTTCATGAACTTTGGGGTAAACCATTGAGATGAAGTCTTTATGCATGGGCTTAGGGTTTGGTCCAACAAGAGCCACATGACTTGGTCCAGGGTTTCATCCAGCCTAGTCTTCATCTGGTGGAGGTCGAGACTCGAGTGTATTACCAAGGTCTGATCCAGCCTGGCCTTCATCAAGTTTAACCTTTCTTTCCTCTAAGAACAAGGTGTTAGAAACATCTTCACCTTTTTCTTTACCAACATTCAGGATCTTAGTATCACCCTTACTGTCAGACATCTCAACTTCAGCACTTGTTTCAGCATCTGGAGGAGATTGAGTATCACAGACTATATTAGCAGACGTATCATCCTCAAGTTGAGCCAAGGGTCCAATAGATGTTTCCTCATTTACTGGAGTTCTCCTCTGAAATATGTATTGGTCCGTGGTACTTTTCCCTTTTGGTTGTTGTAATTCCATAAGTGATTGTGCAACATGTTCATCAGTAGCAATGGCTTTCCCTTTTCCTTCAACTACTGGGAGGCTTTGAACGACACCTAAGGTAGGTTTACAAATAGCCACTCCGCCGACGGGTGCCTGAAATGATTCCAAACTCATCTAAATACCTATTTGTAGATTGTACTCATCATCTTTTATTTGAGGTTCAGGAGATGGTTGAGGTTCTTCATCAGGTTCGTCAACAAGCTTGAGAGAACTCTTTCCCTTTTGAACTTTCCTCACTTTACCCTTGCTGGCTTTCTTTGAGGGAGTAGGCTTGGTGGATTTTTCTTTCACAGGCTTTGTTTGTTTGGCTGGTGCAGGTTTCTTAACAGGTGTAGACTTTTTTGGCTTGTCAGCTTTAGGAGATGTTGGTATGTGCTTAATTACACATACCATTTTCCATTTAAACCAGACTTAAATGACTAAAAACGTACCAAAAATACATTGTATTTGTATTTTTTCATTTAAATTGTGCAGGAAACGGTTATTCGAGAAAAGGACGAAAAATCAAGCAAAAACGAGCACGGAATGGAAAAGCGTGAAAGCCAAAGTCAAAGTCAAAGTTAACCCTGACAAAGTCAACAGTCAAAGTCAAAGCTGAAACCAAATAAATGTTAAGTAGGCCCACCCGTACCCATCTAATGGGCCGGGTCAGCCAATTTAAACATTATATGAAGACATTATAAGCCTTTTAGGCTTAAAAAGCCCAAAACACTTTATATAACACTCGGCCCAAAACAAAAACAAAAGCCCAACTGAGTCAATAGCCCACCCCCTTTTATAACTAACCTCGTTAGTCCACATGGACTAAATGTGCAAACTCACATATAACCCTCAAGGACCTAAATTTACAACCCCTCTAAACTTATACACCACAATGGACGAATCGTGCAATATAACAATATAAATTGAGGGACGATATTTGTCCAACTTCAAAACCTTTACCCTGCACCCAGTTTAACTTATACCCCCTAAACCCACTTTCCCGCCATAAAACCCTGTTCACTATCCCCATCACTTTCACCCTCGTTTACTGTTCCCAACCAGCCAAAACTATCACCATCCCTCTTAAACTCCACCCCATATGAAGCCAAGTCCATGGTGGCAATCCTAAACAACACCATTGGCTATACGAATCAAGGGTCTTGATCATTTGAATTAGGGACCAAGACAGATTAAAGGCCAAGATGACTTATGGCTACTCACTCACACAACAAACACAAGTCTTGGCTCTCTCACTGAAGAAACACAGCAAGAAGACCAAGCTTTTAGTATAAATAGGCAGTTTGTATTTCATTTACCTTTTGGTCGAATTTTTTTTGTTAAGTCCATTTACTTGTATTAACAAAAGTTTGTACCATTTTAAATACTGTTTTGTAAGCCCTTACATAAGCTTTTGAGTCATTCAAAGTTAATATAAAAGCTTATTTCATTTTCTGTCAAAAAAAATATATCAAAAATCCAAAAAAATCAAGAATCTGTCAAAGATCATTGGAGCAAGGTTTATACTAGATGGCCTTGGGTTTAGAGCTTCATGGGAAGCATTAGGGTTGGTTTATAAGCTTTTGAGAGCTTATTTCATTGCCAAAAGCATAGGACCTTTGTAAGTTTCCTTTTTCAATTTTGGCTTATTTTACTGTTCATTAGCTTATTAATTGCTTATTTTTGCTTTTTATTGCTTATTTATGTTATTCATGCTTACTTGTCTTTGATTTATGCTTATGTGTCATTTATTTAAGCTTTTACTTAAATCTGTCCAATTTTAGCTTATCTTGCTTATTGCTTATTGTCTTATTTAAGTGCTTATTTTTGTGTGCTCTTTGCTTATTATTGCTTAACCTTGACTACTTGTTATCTGTCTTGCCTAATCTTTGCTTAAATCTCACCAAATCAGTTTAAAATTTGCTTTAAAAATCTTAAAGGGGTGTTTGGCATAGTAGGTCAAAGAGGGTCAAAACTGGTTTTAAACCATTGGGTCATTTGGCCATCTTTAACAAGCAATTTTAAGTGGCTTTTCATCTGTTTTTCAAGAGTTTTTAAGTTTAAAAGTTGTTCTTAAGTTTATTTTTTATAGTTGTCTAAAACTGTGTTTCCAAATCTAGCTTGTCACAGCTTATTTGATTAAGCTGTCATAACTAGCTTTAGAGACTTGTTTTTGTTTCCTTTTCAGTGTCAAAATAGAAGTGTATAAGTGTCTTTCCTTTTACTTTAGTTTTGCAAAAATCTGTCAAAGATTTCCAAGTAAATTTTCAGTTTCAAAAGTAGCTTTTTCATTTTAAAATTTCAGCTACTTATAAGTGTTTTTAGATTGTGAAAATTTTGAGCATAAGCTCACTTGGAGTCATATTCAATCTGTTTTGGCTTAGTTTTCAGTTTAGAGCTTATTTTATAGCTCATTTTTAAATCCATGTTCGATGCGAGTGCCTTTTAGGTCATCTTTTGAAAGAACTTGAAGGTGTGAATTAAGAGATCAAAAATATGCCATGCATCTTTCTTTTGCTTTTGACATATTGTATTTGATTGCTTGCACATCTTTTGTTTCCGAATTCAAGCTGCATTCTTTACTAATTTGCTGATGCAGTCTCTGCATTACTGTATTCTTTTCTAAACAAGTGGTTTTGTATGCAACTAAATAACTTTCAAGAGAATCAACAGATTCAATGCTGGGAATTGGATTTGAATGATCTTCTTGTGTTTGCATCAACTTCTTTTGTTTCAAACACTTGTGGAGTTCGTTGTTGATGAAGAGTTATCTCATGCATTGTTTTCCCAATGGAATCCATGTTTAAAGATCATAGCATCGTAGAGGGATTGAGCATCAATTCTTATATATTTTGTGATACGCGCTTTGAATCTGAATTGAAAGCATTTTTAAACGTTGTTATGAGTTTTGTCAAAGTAGTCTTGCAATCAGTCTGAGAAATTATTTCTTTGGTAAGATGTTGTTCTAGTAAATCCAAGTCTTGAGAGAATGTTCTTTTGAAGATAGGCATGGTGCCAAAATCTTGTAAAGTATCTGAGAGAAACTTTAATGGGATGAGTTGCTCGAAGACTTTCATGAACATTTTAATTCTTGAAAGTTGTGGTCTTCTCTTGAACTTTAGAAATTGAAACACGAAGAAAACTGTTGTCTATTCTTAAGAACCTGTTGTTTTAGAGTTGGCAAATTGGTATTCGGTATTTTGACATTTTGTATAAAGTTGTGAATGGATATCGGATCTTAAGTAGGTAAAGTGATTGTTGTTGTGGATTGAAATCAATTAATGTTCACGGGATTTTACAAGTCTATGATTTAAACCGTAAAATGAATCGACTTTTACGGGATTTTACTAAATCAAGAAAAAACCGTGAATGAAAAATTAATTGTTGTTAGTGAAATCGCTGTTGAAATTGAAGTACGTGAGCTTTTGTAACGATTAATGAGCTAAAAATGATGACCGGTTACCACACTTGCAACATAAAATGATTAACGGTTGATTAAAACATAAACAAGGACTAACAGTGTAATTAAAATCCAAGTTAAATGCTTAATGGTTGTTAATTAAAGTTGTAAGGACTAACGGTGTAGAACCAGATCACTTCTAGGGACTAAAGGGTGAATTGTAACTTGAAAGGACGAATGGTGCAAAGTTGTTTTAACAAAGAGGGTTAAACAAGTTAACAAAGGACGAATGGTGAAATGTCTTGAAATCCAGGGGCCAATTTTGCCAATTTTGCCAATTTCGAATTCAAGTTAATAAATACCAATGTTCCCTCTTCTTTTTTCTTCTTCGTTTGAATATTAAAAAAGGATAACGTATGTATTATTAATCCCGCGGAGTTGTACGGTTATCGTCGGTTCAATATGAATATACCACGATGATCGAAACGAGTTTACGATCGCAATGGTATAGGAAAGAAGTCCCGTAGTTAACCGACATTCGAAACCAAAAAACCCGAAACAATTCGAAACGAACACGTATATACTTTATGCTTATGTATAAATCGCCTTATGTCAAGTAACGAGGGCGATTTATACGTTCAAACAAGAGGCGATCTATACCATTTCTTGAAGGCGATCTATACATTGGTCAGGCGATTTATACATTGGTCAGGCGATCTATACATTGGTCAGGCGATCTATACATTGGTCAGGCGATCTATACATTGGTCAGGCTATCTATACATTGGTTAGGCTATCTATACATTGGTCAGGCTATCTATACAGGCGATTTATA
Organism: Tanacetum coccineum; assembly: GCA_026074375.1. Lineage (NCBI taxonomy): Eukaryota > Viridiplantae > Streptophyta > Magnoliopsida > Asterales > Asteraceae > Tanacetum > Tanacetum coccineum. The sequence continues at coordinate 11,457 of BQNB010030330.1, forward strand.
CACTTTTTTGGGAATTTTATTCACTTTGCTTGGGAGGATTATACACTTCTTTTGGGTGATTTATACACTTTTGAGATCCGATTTATGCCAAAATTGGAGACGATTTATACCCTAATTTCGCCAAGAACCAAACTTAAACACCTTCCACAACACCAATGCAAACACAACACTTAATGCTAAAATGATCGTTAAAGATTCACTAAAACGTCAAAACGGCTATAGATTTGGATTTAATGTCAAGTGATCACGGAGTTGATTTGGTATCCCTCATTTGAGATTGAAGTGGGTTTCACGAAGGCGTCTACTTATTTCATCACCGAGCTTCTTCTACTTTCTACCCTCTTCTTTGTAAACCCTATCTATCGACTGATGACTTGTTGAACGTATACAGCTATGATTGAGTCTTGGATTATATGTTATAACTCGATGTAAGGAATTTTCATTGTAGCACTCTCGGAGTTATAGCTATCACTATAAAGGGAGTTACTTGTAGTACTCAGTGCCTCTGCAGATGCAGATGTGGATGTTCAAGAGGTGTTGTACTTTTCATATACTTTGTGATTGGGTATAAGGTACTTAAAGGCTTTCTTCTGCACCGTTCTTCAATCAACAATAGTGCAAGCTTAAGTAAAAAATTTTGGGAATCTTACTTCATTTTCAAGTTTCGGTATATCGGGTTTACTTCACCAAGTGATCACAACAATAGCCGACAAAATACGAGGTTGGTAAGTTAGCCAGACAGTATAAGGTTAAGATGTAATCAGCAATTCTCACGGGATATTTGAAGCTACAAAACGTCAATGGTACTTCACAGTCTAAGCAAAATCCTTCAAAATCCTTCAATGTCATTCATAATTTTTCAAGATGTTTGCTTAAGACAAGAACTTCTCGAGTATATGGTCGTACACGTCAATGATGCTTCCGAGAGTTCGAAACCATCATGGGGGAATGCGTGTACTTTGATATTTTGATGTAATCAAGTCAACTTCCAGGGGGAAGTAGTTTATACTACTTTACTTAGTATGGTTTGTGAAGTATTCTGCATGCGTGAGAAGATTTGTTGCTGATCTCTTGCATGTTCCCCCAAACGGATATTCACCAAGACCGAATGTCATGATACAATATAGAAGCAGTATTAGTTGATGTAAGATGTACACACGTGAAGGATGACTCTTTAAATGTCAATTGCTCACACTCGGGACTTGGTTGACTTTGGTGTAGCAATTCACATCTACACTATTCTAGAGGAAGAAAAGTGCATTTCCGGATCTTAATTGATTGGTGCTACGGTTTCAACTGTGTGTACTTCAAGTATTGGATGATTCTTCTACAAAATTCCGTTGTGCACTGTAAATGTCAATGTTAGAAGATCGTTCGAGCTACAACAACGTTTAAGAATCTGCTCAAGATACGGATGTTGGTTTGGGGGGAAGCTGATTCAGAAACTTCGCCAAAAAGGAGTCTATGAAGAAAGCTTTTAAAGACATGCTGCATGATTTAGGGGGAAGTTAATCCAACTCATGCATACTACAATGGTTCCAGAACAAGTAAAGACACAGAATATCCAAGCTGGAGTACAAGTATCAAGACTTGAAGACAAAGACGTCATCTTCAGCATTGAAAGCGCTTTGAATGTCATTTTACTATGTTGTATTTGTACTTGTTAGGAACGTTGTAAGTAATTCCGTATGTCCACATATTGGGGGAAGATTGTTAGCCTTAAAATATGTCGACTTATACGGAATTACACTAGTTATCATTAGGCAAGACATGCAGGGACTAGAATTGTTAAGTTAGAATAGTTTCCCTTGTCTTGACCTATATATACCCCCTCCATACTTCCATGGAGGGGTGAGGATAATCATTTGTAACATAAAGTGTGTGTGTTTCTCTCTCTAGAAAACACACACATCTTTCCCTCTCTACTTTTCTCTCTTAATAATATGGCTCTCTATTTCTTTTATCCTCCCCGACCTCCGGATCGTGTGTTTTAGGCTAGAATCTTCATGGGTAACAGGGTGAATCATGCTTTTATTAAATTTTCTGACATTAGGGGCATTTTGGTAATTTTGCACTTGTTCTGATTTTAGGGTTTTACATTTGGTATTGAAGATAGTCATCATGGACCTAGTGATGCGATGCACAACCCTCCCTAGCCACTCAAGGTCTCTCAAAAGACTCTTGTTTCATTTCTCACGGAGATTACACACATTTTTATCGACTTTCTCACTGCGAGTTAGTTGGTATTGAAAAGGTGGCAGTCTGCTACAACCTCCGATTACTAAAACTAAAGTGCACTATCGAGTATAGAGCCATAAAGAGATCATCCATAAATCTTACTAGGACACTATTCTAATATATTTGTTTTTCATACACTGTGGAAACAAGTAATATCTTAAGAGTCATACGGATTATCCTTGTGATTTTGCTAGAACATCAGAGTGATACCTAAGTATTCACAATGACGATGAAAATCCTTCCAGAGCCAACATCAAACAAGCTCTGCGGTAGGTGACTTGTGAGATCCTATATGGATCAAACTTGTGACACTGGATATCGATTCGGGCCAGAATATGAATTGACGGTTGACGAATTTTGAAATGCATAAAACTCTCGATGTGTCGCAAAATCACTTTAGCAAGTGACACGTCGATTGATTTTCAAATCAATTTTTGATTCAATCGGTGAGACTTTGTCTCTCTGGTTCACTCATACCATGTTGTCTGCTTTGAGACGCTCCGGTAATGAGAACGGCTAGTGCAGCTGCGAAACCCTGTCAAGGAGATTCTTCGGAATTCTACCTGATCACAGGCAGTATTTATAATGATTAACGGGGAACCGTGGTTATTGCAATCATATTCGACGAAGTGACAAAGACACTTTCGTCCATATACGTTGTTTATCACTAACCCATTCATGCAGGAAATCCCGATTGTGGCCGCAGCTGGTTCAAGACAAGTCAAGATTCATACCACATGCTCATACTTGGCCGACATATGTAAAGACATTATAAAAGCTCAAGTATATGTTTCAAGACTTCCGCTACTCTGATACAGCACGTCCTTCTTGAAGTGACAAAGTGTTAAAGTTAAAGAACTTCAAGCAAGATGAGCATGTCGGTCTGAAGGTCACAAGTACACAAGAAGGAAAAATATCACAAGATGATGATCAGAGATTATATTCGGCTAATGATCTCAAGAAGCTCCAAGATCACATGCAAGTATGAGCATGTCGGTCCGAAGGTCACAAGTACATAAGAAGGAAAAATATCACAAGATGATGATAAGAGATTATATTCGGCTGATGATCTCAAGAAGCTCAAAGATCACATGCAAGTCAAGCTTAAAGGAACAAGCTCAAGCCTAAAGTCTAAAGATCACTACGCATATCACAAGATGAAAGACAAAGATTCAAGACCACGAGCAAAGACCGAAGACATTCGTAGAATGTAGAACTTAATATTTTGTAAATTATAGTGACCTCCCTTAGGGGGAGATTGCTAGAAATCGATAAAAAGTCTCGGTCACTCATAGAATACGTAGCTCATAGGTCTTAGACAATATTTGGAACCTTAGTAAGGTAGATGGGCCAAAGCCTATAGAAAGCCCATTATGACCTAAGTGAGTCGCGGCTCAAGGTTGTATAAATACCCTCTCCATAGCTTAGAGAGGGTGTTGGTTGGTTCATTTCTCACACACTTAATCTAATATTTCTCTCTTACTTTCTCTCACTAGAAATAACATTCCTTTCACTTTCTCTCTCCAGTTCTTGTCTTGTGTTTGCTATAGAGATTAGATAAAACATGATTTCTACACAATGAGTTCGGCTTCTTCCTCGTTTTCTTCAAATACTACCATAGATCCGATGCTTGGCTATTTTATAGTTTAAGACAAGAAAGTACTAAACGGGCTAGGAGTGACCAATCATCGACTAACGAATTTGGAAGATATATTAGAACCGATTGGATAAACACTATGGATCACCGAAGAATTCACAAAGTTTGATATTTTGGCTTGGTGGAAAGGAAGGGAATCTCAATTTCCCGTTCTAGCCGCCGTGGTCCGAGATTTACTAAGCGTACAATCTTTTACGGTAGCTTCGAAATCCATTTTTTCTATTGGTGGCAGGGTATTATCGATACGAAGAACAAGACTCACACCGACATCTTTGGAGATGTGTATTTGCTTGAAGGATCACTTAGATGCAGCCGAACGTATACAACACATTTCAAGTCTTGAAGACAGACTAGACTACGAAGAACAATTACACGATGTCGAGGTAGAAACGGGTTTGACAATATCACTTTCCGATGAAGAAATCGCTCTAGATGAAGCCGCTAGTAAGGCTAGGTCTTCCGAAGCCGAAGAAGAAGATCTCACTCTCGAAGAAGCTCTCAATTAAGATATCACTTTCCGATGAAGAAATCGCTAAAATGTATTAGCTTTGTGTTTCAAGTATTTTATGTTTGATGTATTATGAGTTTATTAAATAAAAGTTGAAGTTTAGTGAGTTTATTGTGTATAAAACGCGAAATTGACAAAAAAAAAACCAAAAATTGCTGCTGTCTTACTGCTTAACAAAAAAAAATTAAAAAAAATCGGTTTTAGAACCAGTTTTTTCAAACCGAACCGGTTACAAATCGATCAAAACTGGTTACCATTGATTTGGGTTTTTTCCCCCTTAAATACAAACCGAACAGAACCGGTTTTTGATGAAAACCGATTTTTGATCGATGACTAAAAGCCGGTTCGGTTTTCAAACCCGATCGGTTTTTGGTCAAAACCGGTCTTCTACACCTCCTCTATGGGGAAGTGGTCTTTTGTTAAACCTCACTCAAGCGGTAACCCTTTTCTTTTTCATCCGGAAAAAACCCCAAAATTTTGGCGGGAAAACCTTAGATAAAACAATTAGTCTTAGTAATTAAACCACCAGAATTGAAAGAAAAAAATGGTTACGAAAAGAAGAAGAGGAGGCGATGGAGGAATGGAAGAAAACACAATGGCAATTCTTGACACTTCTTGTTTTAGTAAATCAACTCAACATGTAGCAGATGATAGTATGTTTTTTTTTACTTACTTAATTCTGAGTTATTAAATTAGGGTTTTTGATTTATGGGTTTTGTGTTGTTTTATTTGCAGGGTTGTCTTTTTTGGAAGCTGTTCGTTCCGGGTTTCTTGTTTCTGAAAATGCTGCTGCACCCACTAAGTATGTTTCTTTTGCCCACCAACTGTTTGATAAAATTACTCCCTTAGCTTTTCTACATTTTTAACTGTTTTTCGTATCCACTAGCGGCAAAAGGCTTGTAAGTAAAATCTGAGAGGTCTCGAGTTTAATTACTGCTAAGTGCATACAACCCTTGAAAAGGGGAGGATTTACCCTGTTTGAGTCTTGCGGCAGTGGGTTCAAACCGAGTGGATTAGTAGGCCAAAAGGTCGGCAACCATGTTTACAAAAGAAAAAAAAAATGTCGCGTTTTGTGTGTAACTATTCAAGACCGGCTAGCTTGATGAAAGGAGGAAGAATAATATGTGCTTACTAGAAACACTCGAAACTGTATATAGTGTTTTGGTTTAATTACGCCATCCAAATATCCCCTAGTTAATGCGGTGTTTGCTTGTGTAGAACATGCTGATTGAGGTTGTTGAACTTGTAGAATAAGGGGGCAGCTTAAGATAATTTAGTATAGGAAAGTGGGATCACATCGACTGGTAACAATGGTTAGAAGACTAGGTTAAGCTAGAATGGAAATAGATAGATTGTATCTGTTATGTAAAAGTATAAACGAGTTGCATGGAATTAAATAAAGGAAATAAAGCCAAGAACCCTATTGGTGGGTGAATAAGTGTAATCATTCACGGCTTAGGATGTTATGGAACGTTGCAACTTAATGATTGTTATATGCCTTAACCCTTAGGCTAGGTTGGACATGGCACCAGTTGTACTAGCGAGGTAGGCTTAGATTAGAGAGAGGGAGGGGGGGGCAAAAATGTGCCAGATCGAAACTAGCTTATTATTTTTCGCCTATTGGCCAGCCAGCCTTAAGCAACCTAAGCATATTCATCTTCAATTCACCAAACCAAGGTTCATCTTCTGAAGTGATTTCACCGTTCTTGCATCCTTTGGGAGTAGTGACCATGACCCATCTGAAGCATGCCAATCGAGTGACAGAGGTAGAAAAATAAAGAGTCATCATCTGTCACATCTACTCATCCCTTGGCTCACCTGTGAATGAAATCGAGTCACCGACAGAAGTCAACACCTTGGTACAGGGGCCATCACTCTAATATGAATCAATAGAATGAGTATTTGGTTTAGGGAAACAAAGAAGGGATTGATCGACCAACTTGAATAGATATATAAATCCACGGAAGTAGGTGGAGAACGCTGGTCCGTAACTACTAACCTTTCTCACAACAATTTGAACTCAGTAGGCTTAAAACATAGAATTACAGTCAAATCATATAGCCTTATTAAAGGTGTTGTTGAACCTGAGAGGAATTGATGTATGGAATATGAGTGAGCGTAGAAAGGTAGAAGATACCTCTTTATTTGACCCATGACATCGCTTATATAGTTATATAGATTAGGATGTTGTGTAAGTCCATCTTTTAATCATGTTCTGGATCAAAATATCCAAACCTGTCAATCACATAATTGGCATCTAAATATCTAATACCATTGAGGTGTGTTTTTATGTGCTGTAAACATGTCTAATGCATGAACAAAAAAAGCCGATTACATGCTACATCTTTATTGATGTATTGGTGTAGAAACTAGAATAATCCTGATATGATTCTGCATTGTATAACTATTGATAAATTGTTTATGGTGTCATAGCGAAATGTACAAGGCAATTTTCCAGATACTAAAAGATGAGAATTCACTGGACTTAATAATGTCAAGCTATCAACTCTTACTTGAGTTGGATAAGGTACTACATTGTGTGCTTATCTTTGTGCACAAATGGTTTTATGTTACTAGTTAGTTCCCGAATAAATTTATCAGTAAAATGATGCCTTCGTTGCAGCGCTTCCCTCGAGTGTATTTTTCTGTGGCTGAAAAATCAGATTCATCCTCTTCTCTCCTGCATGATGAGTTAGTAGTGGTTGAAGAGGTATCTCAGTATAAATTTTATCATCTTCTCTGCATTATCCATTGATTTGTAATCCAATGTTATTATCAACTATAATAAAATATCTTGCAAATCAGGCATGGTCTCCGTATTCATTGGGCACAGATGTCTCTTCTAGTGCGAAACAGCAAGAGCATAACAAAACTAGTGGGTCATTTGATGCTACTGTGAGTTACAATTATTGGTTCATACCTAATAATATATCATTGTTATATGAGTTACAATTTTTATATGCCTATGTTTCTGTTTATAATCAGGCTTTTCATCTTTTAATAGAAGATATTCCTAAAGTGCCAGATGACGTAACTACTGAGGAAACAGACTTGAAGGTTATCCCTGAACTTTTAAATGACGTTTCATCTTGCAAAGTTATTATATTTATTTTTATATTTGCTAATGAATGAAGAGGCACCATCTCATGAGCAACAAATTTGGTTATTACTTGTTAATATTTCTGAATGTTCATGTTAAAATATTGTCCAGAAGTTGAATGTTAAGGTGTTCTAAAGGTTATATAAAGATACTTTTTACTTTATTTAAATAGCGTGACTTCATTGCAGCGTTTGAAGAATATGTTATTATTCCAGTATCTTGTCAATGTACTTGAGGGAGACTTTATACCCCGCAATAAGTCATTCAAAGGTTAGCCATCATCATCATAATGATTTTATTTATTTTGAATCACTTGCCCATACGATGGGAATTAGAGGTGGCAAACATGTCGAAACAAGTCGTTCGGGTTGCCAATATTCTGGGAATTGTAGGATTGAATATAATTATTGTTCTATTAGTAAAGTAATATTTGAATAAAATGAAATGGAGGTTTTATGCTCTAAAATTACACTTTGGGTGACTTTCAATATGTTTGACCCATTTCGTTTTAATCTTTTATTTGAGCTGTTTTACTTGTTTAAGATTAAACATAACCAATTCGACCCATTCATAAGCAGATGAAAAAAATGTTTGCTTCTACTATGTAACATAAACTCATATAGTTAGTATTTTTGTGTATCTTGATGCAGAAAATTCGAAGTGGACCACTTTGCGGGACTCGTTGCTGAGTATGATTCTGGTCGGCAATTAATACTCTTTTTCCTTCAGTTTTATTTGATTTTGACTTGTGCTTTAGTAACTTAACTTTCTTTTTGAGTAAATAACCTGGAAGAGATTTATTCAATGATTATCCAGCAATAATAATAATTTTTATTTCCATTACATCATGTTAGGTATCGCGCAAGATAAACTATAAAGGATTAATCAAAGAGTGTTTATCTACTTTGTGTGAGCTGTCTCAGTTTTTCATGGATAGTAGCCATGACGTGAGACCTCCAGAAAGTGGATCAACAGAGGTTACTGAAAGGTGTCATGCTGCTCTTGCCATTGCTTTACCTGAAGTAGTAAAGCATACATGTGGTTCTGTTCAAAAGCTTCTATCAATGGTAAATTAATCAATGGTCTTCATTTGTTGGTCGATATTGACACAATGAAACTAATAGTGACATTATTAAATTTAGATCATTGAGCTGGATTCATCTAAGAAGGCAGCAGATATGGATGGTTTGACTACTAGAGCTGATGGTACCAGGTACTTTTTTCCAACCTTTTCACATAGAGCTGATGGTACTATGTAAAAGTATAAACTTTTAGTGTCTTTTCTTGTATTCATATAATGAATGTATCTAATGTTGACCTATATTTTGATCACCTCTACTTCTGTAGAACCCCTGCTACGGAGATTATCCTGGAGGAACTCACGTATGATAAAGATATATTGTTCCCGTTTTTTCAGGTATTTTCTTAGATAAAACTAACATGTTTCTTAGAGGAGGCACTTGCTACCCATGGACTTAAGAATGGGTCGATTAGGTTTTGTACAATTTATAATTTGGACTGCTTTGACAACTTCCAGGCCTTGGATAAACCGAAACTGAAACTGGATATGATTGTTCAATATCTCCAGAAGTACATTCCCAAGGTAATTTAGTACATTGGAAATTCTGTGTTAGATTGAATGCTTTTTAGATTCAAATGCAGTAATGCACCATATCTTTGTAGTACTTTTGTGTTTGTTCTGTAGTTCGATGTAGTTTCTAGATTCTAAGTTCGGTAGTGCATAAATTATCAAATGGATAATTTCGTTTTAGACCTCAAAACTTAAAACTCCTTTTCTTGAAGCAAACTTCAGTATTATTATAATCTTGAATTACCCTCGTAACAACCAACATTGCAGACATGTGTTCACACAAGGAGGTCCAACGGGTGTGAAATTGATTCAACATTTGGCGAGATTTTGAAGTGTTTTTCAAATGGAAACAGCACAAAAAGCATCATAAAGAAGATTACTAATGAAGCATCGCAGCTGCTTTTAGCACATGCCTTTCAGGTGACGGCGTATTTCTTGATGTCATTATTTTTTTTGTTGCATAAATTAAAAGTAACATGAACGGGAATTTGCTGTTTCCTTCTCTTTGATCAGGCATATATATTGTTACCACCATCTCAGCAGTCAACTGAATCCAATAAAGGCATTGTTGACAATTCTCTTCCAGAAATCTGCAACAATATGGTCTCAGCCTTTGCATGTCTTAAAAAAACAGATGCGTAAGTCTCTTGTCTATTAGTAATAGTTACATCTTTTTTAATAATATTGACTTTTATTTCATCTTACATTAAATAATTTCATGATAATTCAGGCACACCGGGATTCTACCATTTGGGAAAGAGGCACTTTTGACAGCTGCAATTATGCTCTCTAGAAGCTAAATAGGAGTTTGTCCTCATTTTGAGTCATGGTAAGCTATTAACGTAAATATAGATGGTCAACAATTTGTTCTTTTTGGGTAACAGTCGTCTATGTAATCTCCAAGTTTCGGATAATTCAAGACTGCCACTGTGGATCTAATGTTATATTGAGCTCGACGTGGATAGAGTTATATTGTATGTATTATATTGAAAAGTAAAGTCTTGCACGTCGTGTTTTGGATATATTAATTCTTTTAGGCTCATGTCCGTAACAGGAAGATCTTAATTTTGTATAGATCTGGTAGATGAATTGGGTACGTACTCATAGCACATTATTAGAAGAAAAAAAGGACTTTGGTATTTTACCAGATAACTGGGCGTTTTTTCATAGATCTAGTAGATTTATTGGGTTGAAAACGTACATAGCTTGGTATCAGGAAAAAAAAATGCCTTGGTAACATTACTCTTTTCTCTCTGCTAAATCTCTCCATCTCCATATTAGTTTTTGTGTCCCTTACTAAGTGCATTTTCAAGCAACTCCAAGAAACTTTAGGCCTTCTACCAAGCAATCATTTTTGTCTGATAATCTAAATAATCTACGGAGTATTTTTAATAGCGAAAATTACGTATATGGCCCGTTGGTTTTCGTGTACCTCTGCAGTAAACCTGCAGGTATTTTATTTCGAAAATAAACTTCAAGATCGCGCCCAACTGCTAGCGATTTAGTCGAGGTACACGTGTCGGCCTCTGGCTGAATTCTAACTAATAATAATAAAAAAAATCCACGTAGGATGATCGCGCCCTCTCAATAGCGATTTTGTAAAAAAAATAAAAAAAATAAAAAAAGTCATTGGTATATATGTTGTTTTAGGGTTTTAGTGTTTTGTAGGGTTTTTTTTGGCCAAATCTTTATTTTCTCTATCTTTGAGCATGTTTTTGCATACCGATCCGTTTTTAAAAATAGTTTTTATTTCCTCAATTGTGTTGTCTTTATTATGTCCGTTTATGTAAGTTGTATTACAACAATTATCATCGATTGTACTGTTTTTTTTAATGCAATGTCTACTTATTATTGGTTTATCAAAGTGATATACAATATTATTTCACACAAAAGGTTAGACTTTCAACATACAATATATTCAAAATAAAAACTAATCATAACCACAATCTCTAGTATCCCCACACCTAGACAGATAAAAATATTAACACATGCTATTTCTAACTGTCTCCCAAAACTCTTGAGGATCACCGTTCACTATTGGACTTCTTTTTGAACACAAACAGAAGATTAACCAACATGTGATGACTTCACAGTCTGAGTAGTTGGTTTGTAGAGGGACATGTATACCCAAACCATCATTGTATGAAAATTATAAATTATAGGGTCCTCTAGTTTGATTGAAACAATCACGCCTTTGCAAAATGTCATTAAGCACAGGTGTCCAACGTTGAATTTGGTTAAATAACAACATCCTTCTTCTCTCGTTAGGCAGGGATTCGAACACATAAACATGCGAATTGGGTAAGTCTATTACACCCGTAACCCAATGATTTCCTCCAACATGTATGGGCAGAAACACCTACAAATATATAACAAATATATTATGTCAAACTAAATAACTTATTAAATACTAATCATACATAAATTGTATTAATAGTTTTAATACGAATAAGTAACGAAATAAGTACCCAATTAACAACACTCCATGCTGGATACGGACGCGTTGACCCATCCAATGTTCCAATAGTGTGTTGGTCCGTCTCTATCAGAAAACGTTGATTTTCAGGATGTACACTTATTGTATTTGTATACGCCACTGTCCACGGGTCATTACTACGCCTAAACCTAATTAAGAGCTCCATCCACGCGTTCATGTGCTGATTAGAAACAAAGTAACAAAATAAATAGATGTTATTGGGTAAAAATATAAATAACTCATGTATTAAACTTGTATCAATAAACTTACCTCTCCGGACAACCAACCCATTGGAGTGCGCGAATCAATGTCAGGCATACACAAATGTGGAACTAGTTGTTGCCAAAAGGTCACTGGAACTGAATAACCCTTCATATAACAATCTAAGTAAATCTGCTCGGGGTCATTTAAAAATTCTGTGTAATTAACATAATTTTCTCGTTTCACCTAAACAACCAAGTTAATAACCAATATCAATGCACATACTTTCATGCGTTTATTTATTAATTTATATACAAGACTACCAATTACCTTCTCAGGGTTCACATTTTCATATACTAGGTAATTACCAGTGAAGTGGCCACCCAACAAAATAACGTCATCGCCTCCTTCATTTTCATCATCAAACACATTCCCAAGATTCAAAGGTGATAAATTAGCCTTCTTGACATTATTCTTATTTTTATTACCATGTTGCTTGGGTAAAACGGTAGTAGGAGGTTGTTCCGTGTATGGAGTCCGTTTATAAAAGCTAGGACGTTGTTCCCTCTTTCCTCGATTCAGTATATTTTAAAAACAGCAATTAATAAACATTTATTACTTCATGATGGTTACTATCATATAATCATATTCGTATATAAATTTAGCATAAGCCAGCAGCATCGTGATACCTCTCAATAGAGGGTTGCAAATTTGGATTACCCATATGAGATGGGATCGAACTTTGCCAATTATAAGTACTAGGATGCGAGGGGAAAGCGGGTTGCCAATAAGGAGTGGCCGACTGCGCCGACATCTGGCTTTGCCAATTTAATGGACCTACTTGAGCCGACATCTGTGCTTGCCAATTTGATGAACCAGGTTGCGACGGCCTTGGGGTGTGCCAATGCGTTGGCGTACCGATATTGAAGAAGGAGCTGCTGTTTGGATGTGTCTGGAATGATGAGGGACCACCCTGTGGACACCCATAAAATGTACAAAAATTATTTACTTACTTTTCATTATATTAAATACACAAAAATTATACCTGCATGCTTTGGAATTCACTAAAATCGCTCATCCTATAATGTTGGCTGACAATTATCGGTCCTTTATTTGCTAACATGCATATCCTTCATAAATATACGCATTTTTTCATATGTTTCTCGCTGTTTAGTTTAGTTTCGTTTCTTTTTATTTCTTCAATTTCTTTTTTTTGTTTTTCAAGGTCTCTTTTTTGTTCCTCGAATTGTCGATACAATTCTGAGGGAACTTCATACATATTTTGACGGTTGACATGACGAGGTACTCGTTCAGCTTGACCAATACGTCCGTCAAAGTATGCCCTACTAGAAATCCACCAGTCCGATCGAGCCTCAGTCTCGTCTGGTGTCAATCTTTCAACTGGCAGATTTCCCTTAAAATGAAATAAAGGAAATTAATTATGAATTATATAACATAATCAACTTAATAAACTATAAAATTAAATGAAACTCACATGAAAAAAACCATGAACCATGCTTCCCATAAACTTCCCCTTTTTTTCCAAGCAGCAACTCTAGGATACCGATTGAAACGATTATAATATCTAGTCGCCGTTACTCGGAAAGACTCCAAAATCCAAGTCTACAAAAAAGACATTGCTTTAATTATTTTACGTTATACATATAACTTAAATGCCCAATTAAATATTATAAACTAAATTATGACATACCTTGAATGCCCAAGTATATCCAAAGATCGAATAGGTTTTCTTATCAATTTCACTTGTAGGCTGAGTGGCATATAATTTCGGCCAACGTCTAACGTTTGCATTCTTCAGTTGGGAGTACAATGTCGGCCACACATACGAACCCCATGGATAGTTGTCCCAACCTACTCTGTCATTTGCTAACCTTAACAACCAGTCAGGGATCCTACGTTTACCCTCCACACCTAATAAAACAAGCTGCAAGATACCTAGACAACAAAGGCTAATAGCATCGCCGTCGTGTAATCTATCAAACAACTTGTCATCAATGATTTTAAATACCATATTGCTTGTAATAGGTTCCCCATCTAAATATGACGGAAACACACATCTCCTAAAAGGAATACGCGACTCTACGTTGTCAAAGTCAGCCAAATTCTCGACCCCAAACCTTAAACCAGTAACCAGGCAAAATTCCTCTCTCCCAAATTGTATTCTAATATTATCAGTTATATAGTAATACAAAGGGACGTTTTCATTTCCATCACCTTCTACCTCAAGTTGCTGACCTAACATGAAATGTATTAAAATACAATTCTCTGTCCAATCATTTTGATCTAATACCCAACCAAGATTGTCGAAATAGTTCTTCCCGTTTAGTGCCAGTAATTTTTTCACTAACTATTTTAAGCAGCCTTAACTTACTTCTACAAGTAACAAGAACACGGGGTACCTAAATTAACAAATACATAAATAATTACTACACATACAAACATCAAAAAATATAATACTGGGTAATTAAAAATTTAAATATTATACCTCGTAACCGGTCAAATCCATCTTATAATAAAGAAGTAAAACACGAAGTCACCAACAACACCACCTCAAAATCACCGCAAACCGCAACAATCCACAACACAAGCTTCAAACTAAATCAAATATTATAAGAACTACTTCAAATCAGAACTACTTATTTTTTGAAACAAAGATATGCACATTGTATCTAGTATATCACTTCTCATTTATATGCATAATCAGATTCTTATTTTAGAAAATAACAAAACATTACTGCACTTGGTAGTGATAAATCATTTCATGGCAGTGATAAATCATTTCATACTGTAGGTTACTGTGCTTCTTAAAAATACAAACAGTAAAAAAAACCAAAATCGCTATCGTAGAGGCGCGATTTACATTTAATGCCTCTGACCCCACTGTTTTCGACCCACGTGCAACTAAAAAAAGCTCTTTTTTTTTGAAATCGCTATCCAACAGGCGCGATCTTCATTTTTTAAAAATTAGGGCTCCGATTTATATTCGTTATTTCCTATGTTAATTTAATTAGTCGACACGTGTCCATTTTCTAAATCGCTACCCATATGGCGCGATTTAAAAGTTTATTTTTGAAAAAAAAGATCGGGGTCACTGCGGGAGTATACGAATCCCAACGGTCCATTTACGTAATTTTCGCTTTTTAATATCTTAAGTGACAAATTTCTTCCTGACATTTTGCAACATCAACCAAGAGCAAAAAACTTTATATGTGCAACATATTTGACATAGCTTTTCCTGTATCCTACATTTGATGGGATACTGTCAAAATTAATTGGCTCTAGAATTTAATGGGTATTCGTGTTTCATTCCAGCCATGTAAATCTTGAATGATCTGATCTTTGAGATTTAAATGTGAAACACTGCATAATAGGGATGAGCACGGTACCATTTTGGTACCGTACCGGCACCGTTTATGGAGTACCGTATTTTTTCCCGACCAAAATATGTATTCCCGATCCCGGAACCGAGGTGTATATCGGTACCGGTACCGGTACCGGGTAAACCGGTACTAAACCGTAACAAGTACCGAGTACCGTATAATCTTAAATTTGACTCTTTTAGTCCGTCAATTGACTTTAGAGTTCAGATGTGACTCTTTTCAAATGTTGCTTTTCGAGTCGATGAAAGCCTAGACTCACCAACATACTACTTCTATACAAGTGGCACTTCCGGCTTATGTGAGTTTTTGTATCTTACCACTATTCATAAAATGACTTTAAAGAATATCAAAGATTTAGATATTTATTTTGGTATTCCTGGAGTGCCTCCCATTCATGCTTCTGAGATGACATCATTTATGTTTGATAGACAAAGCAACATGTACAAAAACTTCATAGATACTTCTAGTAACATGGCAAAGTCTTTCGGTCTTATTGCCAACAGTTTGGCCAGGTTTGAAGAAAGAGCTATAAACAGTCTCACGAATGGTAAATGCATCACTAGTGGCCCTACTCCACCTATTTATCTAATCGGGCCTTTGATTGCTAGTGGTAATCGAGTGTATATCTTAGCGAAAACGAGTGCTTAAAATGGCTGAAGTCACCACCGAGTAAAAGTGTAGTACTTTTATGTTTCGGGAGTATGGGTGTGTTTAAGCTAGAGCAGTTAAAAGAAATGGCTATTGGGATAGAGAGTAGTGGGCAAAGATTCTTGTGGGTGGTGCGAGATCCGCCACCAGATGATGAATATGAGTCATATTCAGGTGGCAAAGACACAAAATGCTCAGTCTTGAGGCTATACTTCCTGAAGGGTTTTTAGATAGAACAAGTCATAAAGGTCTTGTGGTGAAGAACTGGGCACCACAACCAACAATAACTTGTGCTAGATGTATCACAAAACATGCTAAATTTCAAATAATAATCAATTAAAAAAACCAGATGATCATATATATATGTGATCCTATACTCCTAATCATGATATGACATACAATGAAAGTTAAGTCATAAATTTAAGAACGTGTCAATAAAGTTACATATTTACTGTGTCAAGCTTCTTTATATCCCGGTACCAAACTCGGGAATTCCGGTCTTGGTACCGTACCGTTTTTAGTGGTACCGAATTTTTCTTGAGCGAGTTTCATGGTACCGGTACGGGTCGGTACCGGTACGGGTCGGTACCGGTACGGGTCGGTACCGGTACGGTTCTGGTACCGTACCGTTCAGTACCCATGCTCATCCCTACTGCATAAAGTTTTGTTTCAGCAATATTATTCAGATTCAATCTGTGAAAGTTCTCTCGTTCAACATTCTATCAGACTATATTACCCTTTTGTTTAATTTCCTTTCACCTGCATATCGTGTGGTGAGCCGATGTCGGTTACAAGTGATTTTAATTCGAGTTCCATGAACTTTTCCACATTGGTTTCTGCTTGTACAGCGGTGTGGTGACTGTCTATCTTGTCCTTAAGCTTAAATGGGGTTTTAAGATTAACTGAGTTTTAGCTATTTTATGCTTTGAGATCAGTATAAATTTTGTGTAGGTATCAAAGATATATAGAGATCTAAATAATCAGAACTGAATTATTTGAAACATATAGTATTGTCCTTTTGGGTAGAAGCTGTTGAAGGAGTGTTTTCGTTATTAATTAAATGAGTTTTTATATTCTAAGGGGATGTTTGGTAGACTGGAAAGGAATGCCGAGAAAAGGAAAAAAAATGACTTCTTATGTTTGTTTCATACAAAGAATGGAAACATAGGGCAAGTTTTCCATTCTCATTCCCCCATTATGATTCGCTTAAAAGTGGAGAAGGGTAGATTGAGTTCTTCATTTTTCTAGTCAAAATTTGAGAAGTGAGAATTTCGCTTTATATGAAAATTGTTAGGAAAAAACAAATGGTTTTTAGTTTTTCTATTTTCTTATAATTAAATTTCTTGAAAAAGTGAGACGTTTTTCACCAACTAAAAACACAACGTAATTTTTATTTTCAGTTTTGTAATGAAAAAGAGGAGGGGACTTACTTTTTCATATAATATATATATATCATGCGTTCATGTAACATTGTTTTATGTATTGAAGAAAATAAGGTGAGGAAACAAAGAAAACAAAAAATGTGTTTTGTAGTTTCCTTTCTTAAATTAGGAAATACATATTCTTTGTTTTGTAGAGCATTTAATTAAAAAAAATTATATGAACGTAATCTCAATTTTTCTTATTTTGTACCAAACATGTTGTGAAAAAAAATGATTTTTCTTTCACATTCTTTAACCCTAACCTCAAACAAAACATGAAACAACTGAGCCACATTACATAGTTACACCTTCCAAACTACATACACGTTGAAGAAGCATAAAAGAGAAGTTTAAATAACCTGCAACAAAGGAAGGTCAAAATTTCTTTTGTGAATGGCAAGATGGAGACAATTCTACCTTCTGCAACCCCTAACTACAAACAAAACATCACATAATCGAACTACATTAGATAGTTACACCTTTCAAACCACACGCACACTGAAAAATCATAAAAAGAAGTTGTTTAAGCATAAATGCAACAAAGGAAACTTGAAAATTCTTTTTGTCAATGGCAAGATGGAGATTGCATGGCAAGACCGATGACCTACTATTTTTAGTAATTCCAAACGAAGCTTCTTTCTCTAATATATATTGCTAATCAAACTGATAATGAAAAACATGTGTTAAGCATGCAACTAACCTCAAAAATTAAATGGCAAGTTAGTGGAAACCCCATTAACAACAACACCTCATAAACCGTTTTTTAATCCTTTCATCCGACTGCTTCGCAACAACGACTGCTCAAAAAGTTCACTTGAAAAATGTTATATATTATAATGAGGCTTCGACTTTTCATTGGATTTTGTCAATTGTTCATATAGTGATTATCTTTCAAATGCTTCCCTTTAGTCATTATACTGGACGGTGAGCGTTTGGAAGTTGATTTATTATTCTTTTGTATATATGTGTTTTATCTTTGTTGATATGATAATTCATCATTTGGATTTTTAATAAAGTTGTGTGACATGTATAAGCATTTTTTGGCCTCAAAGAGCTCGAAAAGAATGTATGTTCCACATGTACGTATTAAGTAGTAGATATATTGAGTAATGATTTTGATACTCTAATGGTTGAAGTCTTAAATATCCAAACCGAAATTTACAATACTCGATTTTGATAAATTTTGGACATATGAATTTTCGGATACGAACATCTAATAATCTAAAGATCCGAATTTGAAACAAAAATCAGTAGTTATAACTTTTCTAGTTAGAAATGATCTTATTTTTAGTAATTATAGATTTAGTTTTGTGTTTCTTATAATAGTTTATATGTCTCAAAGACTTTCAATATAATCTCAACCCAAGCATTTAATAAACTCGGCTTCTTGGTCCGTGCAATGCACGGGTTTTGTTTACCATCAAAAAATCAAACGTATATTTTTGTCAATAACTTAATTTTTGTGTATGTACATGTTTACGGGTGAAAATGTATTGTGTATGTACATGTTTAATGTATACAATCGGTTTCTACTTAAAATTAGTCGATTTAAGTTAATCCATTGGTTTTTGTTTAAGATTCGGGACAAATGAGTTCGAGTCAAAATATTTACAAACGGATTTAGATCAAAAGAGTTAGGGTTAAGTTGATCTGTTGGATTATTTAGATATGTAAAAACCCATTTTATTTGTCATTAAAGTTATAAAACTTACCCATATGATAACTTGAAGTGACATTTGTTTTAGCATATTTAGACAAAAGATAATATATTTATTAAAGTTACATATATGATAAAGTTGTGTGTACATAGTTCTAACAAGATCTTTTGAGTTCTTCATGGGCTTTGAGTGTTGGATTGTATGTGTTTGTTGTTCGGTGTTTAACAGAAAGAATCAAATGAGGTTAAATGTGTTTTAGTTGTTGACTAAAGAGTTATACAAATGCTTTATGTAGTTCGGCTTGAGCTAGGAAGAAAGTAGTAATATTTTTATGTTATTGTGGTTGCAAAAGAGAGTGATTGTGTTTGAGTTACACGAGTTAAAGTGAAAGAAGCAGTTGAGAATTTTGTGGCGGCTGTGTGTTATTTAGATTGGGGTATTAAGGTTAGTAGTGAGTATAATTAAGGAATTATATAGCAAGATTTTAAGGTTATTGTATATTTGCGTTTTATTTTTGTTGATATGATAATTCATCATTTGAAACTTTAATAAAGTTGTTCTTGACCTGTATAAGCATTTCTTGACCTCAAAGAGCTTGAAAAGAATGTACGCTCCATATGCACATATTAAGTAGTAGATATATTGAATATATGATAATCTAAGATCCGAATTTGAAACAAAAATCACTAATTAAACTTTTACGTTGGTTTAAGGGTCTTGATAATTAAAGATTGCTTGGATAATTTTTGAATCCTGTAAAGTTCACTTTCCGAATACAATATTTCGACCCTATTTGGTGCCTTGGGTTACACGAAATTCGTATATGGGATAAGAAAATAGCACACTTAAATTCTAGGCACAAGAATGAGAGCAAAACCATAAAGAATATTGTATGTGTTGTTTTGATATTTTCATATAAGAATATTGTTTTCATCTCCTTATATATAGAAGACAAAATTCAGTTTATATATATATATATATATATATATATATATATATATATATATATATATATATATATATATATATATATATATTGTAGGAAACTAGAAGGGGGGTTGAATAGTTTACCGGTTAATTTGATCGTTTTAAAACTTTGCTTATAAAATGCTTTGATTCGAGTTGTATGTCAATCAATCAACAATATGAATCACAACTAAACTATCTAATGTAATGAACTAAGTAAACAATAACAATATAGAGAGATAGAGAAAGAAACGATCAAACCAAGACACCAAGATTTATAGTGGTTCGGCTACGAAGCACCTCTTCGTTCCTACTCCACTCCCCGAGTACTCCACTCGAGATTTCACTATGTCAACAAGCTCCCTTTAGGCGGAGAAAACCGTTTACACGTCGCTTACTTTCTTTTCCGACACTAAGCTAGATGTCGAGTCCTAATCTTAGCTAGAACCAATCTAAGACTTCACTAAGTCTTTACACACTCACAAGATATATACTCTTGGATTGACACACAATCCAAATCACAAATACACAATTTACACAATTGGATCTACACACAATCCAATTTACACAACAACACAAAGTTAATATAATAAAGACTTGTGATCTTGAGGAGGAAGAAGGAGATCACTTAATAACAATTCGTATGTAGAAGAATACGATTGTTCTTCTCTTGCACTTGATTAGAAGAAGAAGGGAGGAAGAAAGAATTAATCACTTGAAACAAGATCAAGGTATGTTAGTGATTAAGATATGTGTTTTAGAAAGAAAGAAAGAAGAGAGAAAAGTAGATCTGAGAAAATTCGTGGCAAGAGGTTCTGTTTTTCAGATGGGGTGGCCCAGTATTTATAGGAGACAAAAAGAGCCGTTGTGCTGGCGGCGGTCCCGGCGGTCCCAAATATATTAGGGGGCCGCCAGGCCTATAAGGGGGCCGCCGTAGACTACGCTCCTCTTTTTGTCTTTTTGTGGGGAAGGTGTTATCTGTTTTAGAACCTTCCATTTTGGGGGGAAAAATCTGATTTCAAATTTATTATTTTAATAATACATTTCTTTTATAAATAAATATTTTGTTTTTATATTTTTATAAAAACACTTTTGTAGAAATGTAAGGTTTAAGAAAAATATTTTCTTAATCACTAATCATGTTTAATGATTTGTTTATCCATACCTTAAGTGATTAATCTTAGAAATAGAATTTTACGGTTAGTAATTTATAAACGTTTATTTTTATCGTAAACGTTTTTACATTTTGTTATTATCAAAACATCGAGAGGTCGAAAAATATAAATAACGTTTTTAGACATTATTTGTATTAACAATCTCCCCCTTTTTGATGATGACAAAATATAAACTCATTTAGTATAAAATTAGAGGTTTATAAATTACTAATGAGTTTAATTTCATTTCTCCCCCTTTTTGTCGAATCCAAAAAAGGTTGATCGTCGAATGGTAGTAGAGAGAATGAAATCGACGATTAAAGACTCCGCCTTGATGTATGCTCCCTCTCGTTCGGGGCACCAAGGGACCGATCTACGATAATTTGTTTGCTGCAAAACAAGGTTAGAAGTACAAGTGCAAGCCAACATAGCATGACAAATATCTCAATAATATAATCCACACTTTTGGAAACTCATAAATAAAGTTCATTCAAATTCTAAGAAGAGCATATATAGCCATATAGGACAATATATGAAGATACATCATAAGATAATCATAACCGAACATATCATAATTAGAGCATCCAATAAAATTAAACAAGTAGATAATTCTTGACTTCATAAGATGTGATACCCAAAAGGTAGTAAACATTTATTTGAGCAAATTAATCATTTGGGAGTGAAAGGTCATATTTTATAGATAATTGAATATGTTTATGTGTCCCAACTTAGCAACAGTGACAAAAGTCCGAATGAGGAAAATTGACTTGGTTAGACATTGAGATGAGTGAAATGGTTGTGGAGGGAGGGTTGAAATATTAGTTAAATCGATTGCATATTGAATGTTGTTATCAAGAGATTTGAAAGGTGTAGGAGTTCATGCAAATGGTTTTCACTATGATTTTGAGTAGAGATTTGTGGAGGTAAGAAAGAGGATTTAGGATTAGATGAATTAGGAGAAGGAGGCAAAGGAGTAGTATCAAAGATTAGAGAGTTTGGTGGAGATTTAGGTAGTGAGTTGCTTGGAGATAGAGGAGGTGAGGAAGATGAGAAAAGGTTTATTGTTATATGAGAAGTGGTTGGAGCCCTATTTGGTGGAGGAGAAGGTGGTGATGGTGGAAGATTGTTACTTTGTTTCCAAGGTTCAAGAATTGCTCTTTTGTGTTTTCGTGAGTAGTCACAAGGAGATTTGTTAGAAGATGACTATGAGACTTTGAGGAGATGTTTATAAGAGAGATGGTGATTTGAGATAATAAATAATGATGTTTATATAAAAGAATTTTGGGAAAGGCATGGTTTTGTTGGAAGAGAGTTATAATGAGTGTTTAGTTTAGGAGGGAAAGGACAGCTAGACCTAGGAAGAATAGGGTCAAAGTTGCAGACAAGGAGGGGACAGGAATATTTTGTGTTTCTCCTGATGGCGGTCCCTTATATTGGTGGCGGTCCCATATATATTAGGGAGCCGCCCAACATTTAAGGGGACCGTTTTCTAGAGATTCACGAATATTTTTTTTCCAGAAGTTCAATCCTTTTTCAGAGTGGTTAGTAAGAATTAGAAAAGCGATTATGGCATTTTCATCACTTCAGAATCACTAATTATCTTAAAGGAGAGAGAAATATGTAATGTAGCCAAAGTTTAAGCATATAAATGAACTTTAAAAAGTTTATTAATTGTCCGCATTTCAAGCTATGAATAGTAATGTAGAACACATTATTACAGTATTGATTATCCATGTAGAGGTTAGATAGGTATTTCATAGTATGAATATAGTACGTTATCCCTAACAATAATTCTAGGAGGAATAATTTTAACCATCATTGTGTCAAACACTTGAAATTTCTTCAGAGGATATGTAGTTAATTGATTTGAGATGAGTAGGATGAACCCAAGGTTTCATGGATGGCCAGTATGATTAACTCGACCTAGTGTGTGTCTATGCTTGTATTGAAGTTTTGAGTTCGTGCCTAGTGTGTGTCTATATGCAACAAATGTGGAGTAACGATTAACTCGAACCATAATTATATCATATAAGAGTTAACCCAAACGCTCCTTAGTTTGATTTTGCTCTACAACAAGTTCGAAAAATAACATTATGAATTTGTATCTCGAAATATATTCATGAGATCATTATGCATCGTGTTTGAAAACGTTTTTGGATTGGATTTAAAAATGCTTACAACACTTTTATTATGTTCCTACGTGAGGTGTATTTGAATAAAATTGGGGTTTTAGTTCATAAATAATTTTTTCGTTTTATCTTAATAAGGTAGTGCAAATCCTATTCTACGGGAAGCTATTAGTTGTAATTTGTATCATAGTTAGTCTTAATTGTACAAAATGTGAAAGAAAAAATAAAAAATCCCCAATTTTAATTTTTGTGTTCATCAATAACCCTAGACTTAAATTGAAAGAAAATAGATGAAATGACTTACAATTGATGATCTTTGTGATGTTAGGATTGATTATTAGTGTTGATTTGATCTTCAATGTGATGTTTTTAATGGTTAGTTAGTTTTTGGGTTTTGGCATAGGGTTTTTGTGCGTTGTTCGTCAATGGATATCAGCATATAGGTGTGTTCTGTTTTTTACTTGTTGAAATGTTTTGAAAACTTTTTGTTTAAGTGTTCCATATTATGGTCTGCTGATGGCGGTCCCAAATATATTGGGGGGCCGCCTATATGGGGGCGCCCTCAATAAAGGGTTTTTTATTTGAGTTTTTGACGAAAATTTAACAAAAAAGAGTGACATTTTAATTTGCATTTCGCGAATTAAAAATGCTTAAAGTACTTCGGATGAAGTATTCAAGTTGTCATGACACAGAGTGGAACTACGGACTAGAATCAATACTAGAAGAAGAGAGCGGACATCATAAGATTTATTATCATGTGTTCCATCATCCTAAACCAAGGACGTAGATAGTTAAAACGGTTCACGTTTAGGGTTTTTAGTAAGCGATGTTGGCATGTTTATCGACGAACGAAAGAAAGAAGGCACTTTTTCGATTGAGATATGTCCTTTCTGGACATTATCACGAAGAAAGTGGTGACGAATTTCGATGTGTTTGGTTCGAGAGTGTTGCACCGGGTTTTTGCTAAGGTCAATCGCGCCTTTGTTGTCGCAGACATGATGGGTGAACGTGTTAGAGTGTTCGTACGTAGTCGATGTAGAGATTGTTTCATCCATAGTGCTTGTTGACATGCTTTCGGCACTTACGTTATTCTGCCTTTTTTTTGGTAGTGGAGAATACAAGAGCGGTTTGTTTCTTCGAGAACCAAGATGTCAAACAACATCCCACAGAACCGTTACAATACCGCTAGTGCTCTTTCGATCCACATAATCTCCCGCATGATCAGAGTCGGCATATACTACGGTTTCTATGCCGGTCCCCTTAGGATACCATAATCCTAAGTGCGTAGTACCTTTAATGTATCAGAAGATACGTTTAACCGCTTCAAGGTGAGAGGTTTTGGGAGCCTCTTGAAAGCGGGCACAAAGGCAGACACTAAACATGATATCGGGCCTACTTGCGTAGGTATATTAAACTTACTATCATTGCCTCGATACTTTGGTACTATCTAAGACTCACACTCGTCATCTATTCGTTGAGTTTTAGTATCAGAGGACATGTAGGGGGTTTCATTGTTTAAACTCTTCTAGACAAAAATTTCTTAAGTTTTTCTTTAATATACTTAGATTGATTAAAGAATATACCGTCTTCCATTTGTTTAATTTGTAATCCAAGGAAGAAGTTAAGTTCACCCATCATGCTCATCTCGAACTCATCATGCATGATTTTGGCAAATTCATCACACATGTCTTGACAAGTCGAACCGAATATAATGTCATCGACATATATTTGAACAATGATGAGATTTGAACTTTTCTTCTTAGTAAAAAGAGTGTTATCTACCATTCCCATTTTATATTCATGTTTAATAAGAAAAGCTTTTAATCTATCATACCAAGCTTTAGGTGCTTGTTTAAGACCATATAAAGCTTTCTTTAATTTATAAACATGATCCGGTTTTTCAAAATCAATGAATCCCGGAGGTTGTGCCACGTATACCTCCTCATTGATAAAACCGTTTAGGAATGCACTTTTTACATCCATTTGGAATAATTTAAAATCTAAGGCGCAAGCATAGGCTAATAATATCCTAATAGATTCAAGTCTAGCAACCAGGGCATAAGTTTCATCATAATCGATGCCCTCTTGTTGGTTGTAGCTGTGCATACTAACCTTGACTGTATTTCGAGAAACTAATACGTTCTCGGTTTCCTAACTTATTCCTATACAACCACTTATTCCTATAATTGTCATATTCTTAGGTTGTGGAACTAACTCCCAAACGTCGTTAGCAATGAATTGATTTAATTCTTCTTGCAT
The DNA here is from genome assembly GCA_026074375.1 of Tanacetum coccineum. Lineage (NCBI taxonomy): Eukaryota > Viridiplantae > Streptophyta > Magnoliopsida > Asterales > Asteraceae > Tanacetum > Tanacetum coccineum. The sequence goes on from BQNB010030330.1 coordinate 36,864, forward strand.
GGCGACTATCCAACTTTCATCTCCTAAGGCTTCATTCACATTCTTAGGTTCTATAGTTGATATAAAATAGTAGAAGTTACTTTGGTTTTGGGCTTGTGATCTAAGGGTTCTTTGGTTAAGGTTTCCTATAACATTTTCTAAGGGATGGTTCCTAGATTCCTTAATATTGACTATTTCGTCAATCTCTAATGTTTCATCCTCAACAACATTTTCTAGGTTTTTCTTTTCGATTTCCCTAATAGCTTCTTCTTCATCTAAGTCATCATCCACCAAGGGTGATGTCTTAGAGGGTGGAGGAGTTTCATCAAATGTCACGTTGAGTGATTCTTTGATTTTCCTAGTGTGTTTATTAAGAATGATATAGGCTTTACTATTTTGCGAGTATCCTAAAAAGACACCTTCGTATGACTTTGGGTCAAACTTGGTAAGGTAGTCTTTGGTGTTTAAAATGAAGCACTTGCTTCCAAACACACTCATAATAATAGTCAGAGTAGGTTTCTTTCCTACCTCTCAAGATTTCATAAGGTGTTTTTCCTAGGATGGCTCTAATTAGGATTCGGTTGAGAATGTATGTTGAAGTATCTACGGCGTTACACCAAAACTTTTATGGTAATGATTGCTCGTTCAACATGGTTCTACTCATTTCCTGAAGTGTCCTATTTTTCCTTCAAAACCACGCCATTTGATTGAGGAGTGCGTGGAGCCGAGAAGTTATGAGTAATACCATTGGCATTAAAAACTCTCAAAATTGCATTCATTATCAAATTCTCTACCGTGCTGTCTGGTCTCTTATTGACACTATTGTCTATCCTAATTAAATTTTGGATTTTTACTAAATATTTCAGATTTGAACGAAAGCTTCGGATTTTATCATAAGTAATCTTGTCCAATGTGTACCTAGAGTAGTCATCTACTATGACTAAGGTGTAGCGGTTTCCTCCGTAACTCCGTACGGCGGATGGACCAAAAAGATCCATGTGGAGAAGTTCTAAGCATCTAGTCGTTGAGACTATGTTCTTAGGCATATTGTGACTAACTTGAGCTTGTTTCCAATTTTGCAAGCATCACAAAAATGTTGATCAAACTTAAGCTTAGGTAAGTTTCTAACTAATTCCTTAGAGCTAACGATTGAATGAGACGCATATTAGCGTGACCTAATTCTACGCCACAATGTGAGTTTTCATCAATCGTTGCAAGGACATATTTTGTCTTTTGGCCTTATTTCCTAAATTGCATCTCATACAAGTCTTTCTTCATAATACCACTACCTTATGACACGCTTAACCCAGCCCTCATTCAGTGATCTTCACATTAATCATGTTTCGGAAAAAGATACTCTACATTTATTATCAAATATTTGTCCTTTATACATTAGCAATCGTTAAATCCTAAATTCATCAAACATTTTTGACATTATCTTTAAGAGAGTCATTAGAAATTGTACCTTTGACATGATGTTTACGCAATCGATTACTACCAAAAATGACGTTACCTCCATTGTATGCCTTGTAAGTGGAGAAGAGCTTTTGGTTGCCCGTCATGTGTTTGGAGCATCCACTATCCTTGATCCATTCGTCGGGCTCCAAGTCGACTCCAAGGCATATCTATTTATATAAGATAGTAACTCAAACATTTGGTCCCCAATATCTCATGGGTCCAAAGTTGTTAGTGCCAAACATCCCTTGCATTTGATGCAATTGGTTGGGATGTGAGAACGGAAGACACATTTCCCATGGTATGTAACTTTGACGTGGAAAGTTGTTCCAACTTACGGGAAATCCATGAGGTTGGTTTTGTCGACCAACATGTCTTTTTGGTTGCGGTGTTTTAGGACGAGAATAATTATTATTGACTCTTCTAGGAGGTGGAGTTTTTGATCTAAAATTGGTTTTTGAAAATCCAACTCCGGGCTTTGTCAATGGTTTATAAAATTGTTTGACTTCATTGTCACTAGCCACAGGAATTTTGACTTTGTTTACAATTATGTGTTTTGGTCTAGGACCCAAAATAGATTTTTGAAAAGACACACTTTTCTCAGAACCAGGCGTTGCTGGTGGCGGTCCCATATTTATTTTGGGGGCCGCCTGAACATTAAGGGGGCCGCCCATATTTATGGGACCTCCATCAGAAGACGTCTTTTTCTGAGCTTTTACAAATTTTATTTCCTTAGTTCCACTAGATGATGCTTCAAATGAATTAAACCCTAAACCTAATTTATCACCGGAGGGTTTTTGATTATTTAACATTTCATTCAAGCAATGTGTACTCTTTTCAAATTTGTTTAATCTAGTAGATTCTTCTTTGAGCTTTTCATTTTCAATTTTAAGTGTGTGACACTTTGCACAATCAATATCAACTCCCTTGTTTTTCTCGAGTGTGGACAATTTATCTTTTAATTCTCTAAGCTCATTTTCTAGACTATTTCTAATAGCTTTTAACCTTTTGTTCTTAGTGATTATCTTTAAACTCATTTTGCATAATTTATCATATTCATTGTCTAAGGCTAATTTATCAATTGATGAGTTTTCATCACTAAAGTAAGAAGATTCGAAACATACCTCATTTGGTGCTTGAGCTACAAGATATGTCTCATCTTGGATCTTGTCATCATCTTCTTCACCGCTATCACTCCAAGAACCTCCAACAAATGCTCTTTGGTTCTTATCTCTTGGTGGCTTTGGACATTCTTCAATAAGAGGATTTGGATCTCTTCATCTAAAGCACTTCCTTTCCTTTTTTGTCGTTTTTGTCGTCTCGGCTTCTTTGAAAGGTCTTTTTGTCGTTCCGAGGGTGTCTCACAAATCTACCTCTTCTCTTAAAGAACTTCTTGAAGTCTCTTACCGCCATGGCGTACTCTTCGTCTTTACTCCCGAAAGTTGAGCACTCTTCATCACTACATTCTTTCTTAGCCTTTAAAGCAAGAGATTTCCTTTCAACTTTTTCTTTGACTATTTCGGAATCTTTCTTGATGACCATCTCATGGAATTTGAGGTTTCTAATGAGATCATCAAGAGATAGTGATGTTAAGTCTTTCGACTCTTCAATCGCCGTGACCATTGCTCTCCATTTAGGATGTAGAGCCCTAAGAAACTTTCTTACATAGTTCTTACTAGAATAACCTTCATCGAGAGCTTTAAGACTAGTAATAATAGTATTAAATCTTGCAAAAGCACTATCTATAGATTCGTCTTCGGAAATGATGAATTGTTCATATTGTTGAACCAAAAGGTCGATCTTATTATCTTTGACTTGGCTATTACCTTGATGGGTGATTAACAAAGTTTTCCAAATTTCTTTTGCCGTAAACACATGAAAAATCGTTCATAATCTTTTGCTAGGCAAAAGCATTGTAAATAACCATTTTTGCTTTCATTATTTTTCGCAAGCCTTCTTTTAAGATCATACAGTTGTTTTTCAAAAGGGACCAACCTCAACGAGTTTGTTTTCGGATTTTGTAATAATAGGTTGAAAATCACCATTGTAATAACATGCCAAAGATCTATATCTTTTGATTTAACATATTCCTCAATCTATTTTACCAAAAAATAAAACTATCACTTTCAAAAGTGATGGTCTTTTGCATAGAATGCCCTTCTAGATATTGTCGGAATCCATAAAAATCGACCCCAAGCATATAAAATTACAATATATTTTAAAAATCTTAAGTGACCTTGGGCTTCCTGATCCCAATTGGTAGAAACTAGAAAGGGGGTTTTTAAATAGTGTTACTCCGTTAATTTGAACCGTTTTAAAAAAAACTTATGCTAATAAATGCTTTGATCGAGATGTATGGTAATCAAGTCAACAATATAAATCTCAACTAAACTATCTAATGTAATGAACTAAGTAAACAATTAACAATAAAGATAGATAGATGAAAGAAAACGGATCAAACCAAGACACCAAGATTTATAGTGGTTCAGCTACAAAGCACCTCTTTGTTCCTACTCCACTCCCCGAGTACTCCACTCGAGATTTCACTATGTCAACAAGCTCCCTTTAGGCGAAGAAAACCGTTTAACCACGTCCGCTTACACTTTTTTTCTCTGACACTAAGCAAGATGTCGAAGTCCTAATCTTAGCCTAGATCCAATCTAAGACTTCACTAAGTTCTTTACACACTCACAAAGATATATACTCCTTATGGATTGACACACAATCCTAAATCACAAATACACAATTTTACACAATTGGATCACACACCATCCTATTACGACAACAACACAAAGTTAATATAATGAAGACACATGTGATCTTGAGAGGAAGAAGAGATCACTTTAATAATAAATTCGTATTAGAAGACTACGATTGTTCTTCTCTTGCACATGAATTAGAAGAAGAAAGGGATGAAGAAAGAATTAATCACTTGAAACAAGATCAAGTATATTAGTGAAAAAGATATGTGTATTTTAGAAAGAAAGACAGAAGAGAGAAAAGTATGAATATGAGAAAAAATCGTGGCAAGGAGTGTTCCGTTGTTATCAGATGGGGCGGCCCAGTATTAATAATGAGACAAAAAAGAGTCAGTTAGTGCTGGCGGCGGTCCCTGCGGTCCAAATATAGTAGGGTGCCGACACCTATAAGGGGTCGCCGTAGACTAAGCTCCTCTTTTTTGTCTTTTAATGTGGGGAAGGTGTAATGTGATTTAGAACCCTTCCATTTTTGGGGGAAAAATCTGATTTCAAATTATAATTAAATAATACAAATCATTATAAACAAATATTTGTATTATATAATTTTCATAAAAACACTTTGTAGAAATGTAAGGTTTAAGAAAAATATTTTCTTAATCACGTAATCATGTTTAATGATTTTTTATCCATACCTAAGTGATCATCTTATAAGTAGAATTTTACTAGTTATTGATATATAAAACGTGTTATTTATCGTAAACGTTTTTACATTTTGTTATTATCAAAACATCGAGAGGTCAAAAAATATAAATAACGTTTTTAGACATTATTTGTATTAACAGTTTTCACACTTTGTTGGGATGTTTTGGATCCACAAACCCCTCAGGTTGCACCATATATACGTCCTCGCTTAGGTGACCATTCAAAAAGGCGATTTTGACATCCATCAGCCAAACCTTATAGTCATAGAACGCGGCTATGGCTAAAAGAATCATTATAACTCTTATGTCCGTAACATGAGAAAAGGTTTCCCGCTGTAGGTTTGGGTAAAGCCTTTTGCTACCAAACGAGCTTTAAAGGTGTATACAATGCCATCCATGTCAGTCTTTTTCTTGAAAAGTCATTTACTCCCACGGTTTCAACATTAGAAGGAAGGATCCAACAGACTTTTATCTTTCATGCATTGCATATCCGTATTCATAAGCAGCAAGCCATTTGATCAAATTCCCAGATCTGATACCTGGCCAGCTTTTATAATTAGGAGGTTATTAAGATCTCATAATTTATGCTCCTTAGCATCTACATAGACACCGTATCTATCAGGTGCTTGAGATATCCTTCCAGGTCTACGAATAGGAACTTCTACACTATGGGGCTCGACCTTAGTAGGTTCGACCTCATCGTGTCTTTTGCTAGTATTTTCAGAAGGTTGAGTATCATCTTCTTGAATAAAGTTCAAGTCCTAACGTCACTCATACTGATTCGAGGTATCCAAGACTCCCTACCCCACCCGCTTCTTGTAATAGAGACTATTTCACATGAGCCTCACATTTCGAGCAACAAAAATCGTTTTCTCTAGAGTTGGATAGGTAAAGTAGTAACCTTATCCGTTTCCTTTGGTGTATCCTATGAAGATACACTTAATATGGATCTGGAATCAAGTTTGTCAGGCGTATCTCGTTTAACGAGTGCCTCACAACCCCAAACCCTTAAGTAGGACAACTTGGGAGCTTTTTCATGCCATATTACCGTCCTTTCAACCTTTTTTGTTGGAACCATGTTGAGTATGCGAGCAACATACTCGAGAGCATATCCCCAAAAGGAATTTGGCAAATTTGTCGTACCATGTGGTGCGGTCCAAGTATCCGTAGTTATAGAAACACCATATTTATAATCACGAAAACCATCAATAATATCTTTTTTAGCCGTTTCCCATAATTTAAAAGCATCACTTCTAAGAGTAGTACGACTTACATGTTGATACCGCGGTTGTAGCCTCCTTTTGATGATCTCCGTAAGCTTGACGTTGTCGAAGTGGTTGAATGGAAGCGCTTGTTGAATGACAAACTTCGTAAAATCAAGTCGAACCGCATCATTATCAAATATAAAAACTTGACCATCCGCACCAATAGTACCTTGTGACGTATCATTTTGGCTAACCGCATTACAACCGTTCTTATGAGTCCGGAGTGTAGTGTTAGACGCGGGGTTATAAAATTTCATACATTTCTTGCAACGCGCCTTTTCCACCCCATCGATCATAATACACATATCGAAATTAGACCAAACATCGCCTTTTCTCGTAGTTGGTCTAATTCGCACCACATCTTCATTTGTGTAAACTTTTCGTACATGGCTAGTAGAAATGGAGGGATTAGTGGAAGCTTGTTGTGATTGTGAGTTTTCCATTATAGAGGGATTTGAGAAATTAGAGTATATATATCACGATTAGAGAGAAAAAGAGAGATTAGTGAGTGTTTTTGATGTGTTTTCAACCCCAACCCATTACATGTATTTATACTACCAATCCATGCCCTAAAATCATCAAAAAACACAAAAAAAACAAAAAATCGACTAGCATAACGGCTAGTAGCCGTTGGGTATTTTTTTAAAAAAAACACCCCAAAAAAACCGGTTTTTAAAAAAAAATTTGTAACGGCTAATTTACTATGAGTGTTGACCGGTTTTTTTAGCCGGTTAAAAACGGTTTTTTTTTAAAAACGCAAATATAAAAAATAAAAAAAAAACCGGTTAAACCCGGTTATTTTAAAAAACCGGGTAAACCCGGGTTTAAAACCGGTAAAAAACCGGTAGCTTACTAAACCCGAAAACCGGTCTAACCGGTTCGGTTAAAAAAACCGGTTTTTTTAAAAACCGGTTCTGGTTTTTTGTACCGGTTTTTAAAAAAACCGGTTTACATTTGCATCTCTAGTGGTGGCAGATCAAGTCCTTTGTCGGATTCTATCTCTTAAGCGGCGGTGAGATCTTGAGCTTAGGAGCATAAGCAAGCTTATTCTTTCTTTTGTCCTTACCCTTTGCCCATTGCGGTTTTTTTTGTCCTTCTCGATCCCACCTTCCCTTATAGTAAGTACAACGAGAGTTTCATCCTTCTTTGGAATACCTTTTTCATGTAGCTTGAGCATAGCATGTGACTCAGCTATCGTCTTCCCCATGCTATGCATATTATAGTTATGAACGAACTGATCATAGTCCTTGTTGAGAGAATTCAAGATAAGACTCACATCAAGTTCATTAGGCATAGCAAATCCAAGGCGTTCCAAAGTGTCTAAGTAGCTTTTCATCTTCAAGAGATACGAGCTCACCGACTGACCATCCTCCTATTTGGAAGAATGGAATGCTTTAACTGTTTCAAACAGTTCATGTTTAGCATGCTTTTCGAACATTGTTTTCAGTTCTTTCAACATGTTATATGCATTGGATTTTTCCAAAGTCCTCTGTAGGTCCGGGGACATACTCGAAAGCATAAGACATGCAACCTCAGGTTTAACATTGACCGACTCATAGTACTTGTCAATTGTTTTGGGGTCAGCAGTTTCAGGATCAGGAGCTGGTGCCATAGGCTGTTCCATAAACTTTAGCTTTTTCTCATACATAAGAACGATCCTTAAGCTGCGATGCCAGTTTATGAAATTAGAACCAATAAGTTTCTCACTATGGAGAATTGACATGAGAGTCGAATTGTTTATGTTTTGGGCAACAACAGCCATCTACAAAACAATCAAAAGTTTAGAAAAGATTAGAATTTTCGATAATAATATCTTAAAAAACTAACTACCTATGTTTATAAAATAAACAAGTAATTTTAATAAGAGTCTAAGATCCAACTTGATGTTCTACCATTAATGCAGTTGATCTACTAGAAATGGTATTACTCAAAAGGTAATCAACGTTTAATAATTGCCTACATGTGCAACTCTTAGGTTTTATGGGGCCTAAGGTATAATAATCAGAATTATAATGTCGAGATCAAGGCAAAGTTATCCAGAATAACATTGTCAAGTTGACATGTTTTGCCCCATCGTATGCCTCGGGTCGAAGGTCTGACCAACCTATACTCGATATAAGTCGTCCAATACAAATCAGTAATTATATAATCTGAGGTCTGACCTTATGATTATTCTATTATCTTGTTTTGCATATTCACCTAAGACTGTCTTAGAGTAAAAGAACAAACTCAAGTGATTCCATACTTGCATAACAAATGACTTAATTTTAAGAGTATAGTTATTTTGATAAAAACAAGTGTACCAAAATTGTGTATAAGGAAGCATGCATACATCTTTATAACACTTGAAAAACTACTCATCTGATTATTGCAATATCAAACAACATGATCAAATCAAACACTACATTTTTAAAATCACGTTTTGTAACAAATGATTATCTGATTATCCATTTTTAAAACGCATAATCTATTTTGAATAAGCAATCCCAAATACCCGTAAAAGTACTCACATTTTGCAAATTAGTGTAAATAAATTCCAAGTACCCGTTATTCACATTTTGCAAAAGAGTGTAGATAACTTCTCACTATACCATGTACGAAAAAAGGGTCCATTTTACTCAGCCCATCTCCTCAGCCCACAAATCACAATAAAAAACACCAAAAATGAAAGAGCAAAACCCTAAAACCCTCTTTATAAAACCCAAGTAAACCCACAAACCCTAGCACCCACACACACTTTCCAGACCCAACTTTTTTTTTTGGGCTCCTTACTGTTGGCCGCCCAAGTAGTTATTTTTTTTTTTTTGAGTTTATCCCACATCAAGCCCCAACTTTTTTCCCCTCAAAAAAAAATGTTATGAGATCGAAAAAAAAAAAAATAAAATATAAATAAATCCGCACAAAAGTACAATAAGGAAAGAAAAAATACTCCGGCAGTAAACGCCTATTATCATTTAATATGAGAAAAAAAACTATTAAAAATGAGACCGAAAAAATAAACCCAAACAAAAAAAAAACCCCGCAACAACGCGCGAAGAATTAACGCCCGCAGCAACGCGCGGGTAATTTATGCTTGTTCTCACTATACCATGTACGAAAAAAGGGCCCATTTTACTCAGCCCATCTCCTCAGCCCACAAATCACAATAAAAAACACCAAAAATGAAAGAGCAAAACCCTAAAACCCTCTTTATAAAAACCCAAGTAAACCCACAAACCCTAGCACCCACACACACTTTCCTCGTCTCATTTCTCACCTTCACAACACAAACCTAATCAACATGAGGGCACCAATCAGAGGAGGTAGAGGCGGTGGGGGCGGCTTCAGGGGAGGCAGAGGTGGAGGAGGAGACAGAGGTGGATTCTCCGGGGGCAGAAGCGGTGGCCGAGGGTTCTCCGGGGGGAGAAGTGACCGCGGAGGACGAGGAGGGAGAGGAGGAAGAGGCGACCGCGGAGGACGAGGAGGGAGAGGAGGAAGAGGAGGAGGGATGAAAGGTGGGAATAAAGTGATAGTTGAACCACATAGACATGATGGTGTTTTTATTGCTAAAGGAAAGGAAGATGCTCTTTGTACTAAGAATATGGTTCCTGGTGAAGCTGTTTATAATGAAAAAAGAATCTCTGTTCAGGTCTATACTTTTTTCTTAATTACAAGTACTAATTTACTTCTATTGATAATTTCTGATATGGTTTAGTTGTTTTTTTTTACTTTGGCATAATTGGTGAAATTAATTGAGTTGATATGACATAATAAACTTATATAACCTTATAAATCTCTATTGGAGCTTATCAAACATAAGCTGAAACATCATCAACTGCATAATCTTTAAAATACGAGCTTATGAAATATAAGACAAGCTCAAACAAACACCCCATTAATTGGTGGACTTTTATTTTGTTAGTTTATAAATTTGTCAAAAGTCGAATATGTTGAAATATGTTGTGTATGTTTAAATTGCTTATGAAATTGTCGCATCTTAGTGTTATTGATTGATGTTTTTAGGGGGTGTTTGGATTATCTTGTTTTTCTAGCTTCTTTGAAAGTTGAATAGCTCATAAGCACACTTTTTTGTATATGTGGCTTTCTGAGACAGCTTATGTATTATTTAAATCTATAAAGCTTGTCTTAAGCTTTGGTATACTGGAATAGTGGGCTTTTTGAAGTTTAAACTACTTTTAAACTAAAAAATAGTCTAATCCAAACACTCTATAAAAGGACAAATAGTTTTATTTAGGACATGTTTGGCGTTAAAGTCTATATTAGTGTAAATTTGTTTAAAAATCCAATTTTTATAGTAAATAAAATGTTGTTTAACTGGCTGGCATGTACATGAGCTTTGGTTTCATGAATAATCTTTTAAAAGAAAATGTCTGGTTTTAGTGCAAGATATTGATTAGTTGAATTTTTCTTCTTGTATAGAATGAAGATGGAACAAAGGTTGAATACAGAGTATGGAATCCATTTAGATCAAAGTTGGCTGCTGCTGTTCTCGGTGGTGTTGACAACATCTGGATGGTAAGTTTGCCTAAACTGTGCTTCCAACTTTGTTATCCTTATTTGTGTTTTATGTTTTCAAACTGTTAGTCATTTGGTCTGATCTTTGTTCTCAGAAACCTGGTTCTCGTGTGCTTTATCTTGGAGCTGCATCTGGTACTACTGTTTCTCACGTGTCTGATCTTGTTGGCCCAGTAAGATACTTTTTTTTATCTCCAAGTTTGGTTCTTTTTCAAATTTTAAGTACCTGACTTATTACTAACTGTGTATTTGTGCTTTTATTAGACCGGAGTTGTGTATGCTGTTGAGTTTTCTCACAGAAGTGGAAGAGACTTGGTGAACATGGCCAAGAAGCGAACAAATGTTATTCCCATTATTGAAGATGCTAGACATCCTGCCAAGTACAGGATGCTTGTTAGCATGGTTGATGTCATCTTTTCAGATGTTGCTCAACCTGATCAGGTTTGCTTTGCTTTCTTTTTGAGTTATGTTAACGTATTTTTTGGTCTTTTTTCATTGCGTTATTTCAGTCATGTGTTCATATTTAAGCCTCTTTTTTTAATCATTTTAAATGTTTGCAGTGCATTTTTCTTTTAAAACGTTATTTGGATATGTTATTTGTCATTAGCAGTGCACTATTTTTGCTACATTTTAAAAATATTTTTGTTTAATGCTTTTTCTTATGTCTTTGTGTTTATGGTTTTTTGAATTTTCCTTATTTACTTTGCACTACAAATTTGCAAATGATGAGCCACTCGGATTCCCCTTCAGGACATCTTTTGGATGATGTGAAAACCGAGTTTCTGATGCGTTTTTTATATTTGATTTGGTTTCATTTTCATTTTTACAAATCTAATCTTTTCCACGAGTTTAATATCTGTTTTCTTCATTTTTGTTTTTCAATTAAGCACTTGCGAAAACCAAGTTTTGGAGTCTTTTTTTTCTCTGTGTTTGTTTTGTTTAATATTGAACTTTTGTATACATTTCTTATATTACTAAAGAGTGTTACTGTGTCCTAGCTCTTGTTTTTATCGGGGACACTTCTTTATGTTCTCTTTTAAACGGTAGCTCTCATGACATTCTGCTTGATGATTTTGCTATGGGTAACAGTTTGTATCACATATCTGTACATCTGTTGATTTTGTTGTTACATGGTTACCATTGCTACTAAGTTTGGTTTATATTCTGTTTCACAGGCTAGGATTTTGGCACTGAATGCATCTTACTTCTTGAAATCTGGTGGTCACTTTGTTATATCTATCAAGGTCTGTTATTGATCGTTTTGTTCATACATGTTAACATTATAATTTATATTACGCATGTCGTTTTTTTATATACTGTATATTTTATGTATCTGAATCATAGTATCTACTTTTTTTGTTTTAAACCTTACAGGCAAACTGCATTGATTCTACCGTCCCAGCAGAGGCTGTATTTGCCTCAGAAGTGAAGAAGCTTCAAGCTGAGCAGTTTAAACCTATGGAGCAGGTTACCCTTGAACCCTTCGAACGTGACCATGCTTGTGTGGTTGGAGCCTACCGTGTTCCCAAGAAGCAAAAATCTGCATCATAGGCGCTGTGCTTTCTAAAGCTTGAATGAAATCCCTTCTATGTATCTTAAGGATTGTATTTTTTAGAGGTTTTTGTAGGATTTCAGACATTTTGTTTAAGAATCGTATTGTAGAATGATATAACTTTATATTTCAAGTCCATGTTATGTTTTTTCCGATTGTTCAGTGTATTAGAAATAAGCAAATTTTGATGTTGTGTGCTACCCTGCGATGTTGATTTTGTAAACCTGTTATAAGCACAGATATGCTTTATGCCTGATAATTATTTATAAGCACAGATATGCTCTAGTTCCTGCTTCCAGCTGGTTATGTGTTGCAACAACAACGTAGTGCTGCTATTCTCAATCGATCTTAATTGAATACATGATTTAAGCATGTTTCTTTTCTTCACCCTGTGTGGAATGAAAACTCAGAACAAATCTTGAATGTGAGTAAAGGAAGATAAAATGCACACAACATTTTACTTGACATTTTACTTGATGTATTAGTTACTCATAAATACAAGAGTTAATTGCATAAATGGTCGTCTGTCGGGTTTAACGAAAAAGGTCCCTAAACTTTTTTTCTCGGATCCTGTGCCCAAGGTTTTCACCTGTATCGGGTTTAGTCCCTTGACCAATTTTTCCGTTTGTTTGACCGTTAATTGTTGGTTTAGTTGGTAAAAATGACATAAATACCCTCGTGCTTGTTTCAGAAATGATCCATGTGGTTTCTTGTGTTTCAGAAATGGTCCCTGTAACCGTTAATTATTTTATTTCTTTTATTTGCTTTTTAAATTTTTAATTATTTTATTTCTTTTAAAATTTTAACTTTTTTATACGTTCCATTTATGTTTTATACCGTTATTTTAGGTTTTCATCCGTTTCAATTAATTTTTATGCGTTTTGGAACATTTATATGTTTTCGTCCGTTTTTGTACGTTTTTTTTACGTTCCAAGTTTTTGTACATTTTTTCCGTTTTTGTTCTTTTTATCTGTTTTCATACGTCCGTTTTTTTTATTTTCTTTGAACGTTTTTTAATGTTTTCGTACATTCTTATACGTTTTTAACGCTTTATACATTTTCATCCGTTCTATATTTTTCGTACGCTTTCATCCGTCTTTTATCCGTTTTCATATGTATTTTTACGTTTTCGTACGTTTCCCATTTTTTTTGGTTTTTTTACGTTTTTTTAAGTTTTTTCTAAAGTTTTGTGTACGTACGAAAACAGATAAAAATAAAAATTTTAAAAAATAATAAAATAATAATAAATAATAAAATAATAATAAAATAAATAAGTATAATAATAATAATAAAATAAAAAACAAAAAAAACAAAAAATTAAAAAATATAAATTAAAAAATATAAATAACGAAAATGTTTTTTATTAAATAAATTATGTAAATATTTAATGAAAATTATCGGTGTTTTTTAACGAAAAATATATGGCCAATTTATAGTCAAAATCTTAATAGAATCTTTATTTATAATTTTCGGTAATTTTTTTTTTCGAAAATTTTTTTTTTTGAAACATTTTCGAGAAATAATGGACTGGAAAAAAAAATTCGATTTTTTTTTTATAAACATTTCGAGAAATTTTTTTTAAAACATTTGGAAATTTTTTTTAAAAAAAAAACGTACAAAAACGGACGAAAACATATAAATGTTCCAAAACGCATAAAAATTAATTGAAACGGATGAAAACCTAAAATAACGGTATAAAACATAAATGGAACGTATAAAAAAGTTAAAATTTTAAAAGAAATAAAATAATTAAAAAATTAAAAAGCAAATAAAAGAAATAAAATAATTAACTGTTACAGGGACCATTTCTGAAACACAAGAAACCACAGGGATCATTTCTGAAACAAGCACGAGGGTATTTATGTCATTTATACCAACTAAACCAACAATTAACGGTCAAACAAACGGAAAAATTGGTCAAGGGACTAAACCCGATACGGGTGAAAACCTTGGGGACAGGATCCGGGAAAAAAAAAGTTTAGGGACCTTTTTCGTTAAACCCGACAGACCACATGGACCATTTATGCAATTAACTCTAAATACAACTTTCTAAACATAATACAACCCTACCAAGTTCCTAACATTTTACACTTCTAATCTATACCGATTACAGTTGACTTGCATTGCGTGTTAAACTGAATATTTTTTATTACTCCCTCCGTCCCATATTAAGTGTCCATTTTTGACTTTTAAAAGTCTTGTTTCTTCTACTTTGACCTTAATTATTTCTTCATACGTTATATGATACTCAATGCAAAATATATGAATGGATAGAGTTTCGAATGTATTTTTCATTGGTATAATTTTCAGTAAGCATTATATAATATAAAGAAAAATATTTACGGTCAAAGTTTATGAAAAAAGAATTCAAAAAGTCAAAAATGGACACTTAATATGGGACGGAGGGAGTAACAAACAACCCATTTTCAATATCCCAATCTTCGATGGAGCAAGTTATCCCTTGAACCCTTTGAACGTGACCATGCTTGTGTGGTTGGAGCCTACCGTGTGTCCCCAAGAAGCAAAAATCGGCATCATAGGCGCTGCCTTCTAAGCTACAATGAAATCCCTTCTATGTTCATGCATCTTAAGGATTGTATTTTTTCGGTGGCCGGTGTAGCGTTACTGAGTTTTTTTATGTTGTAATCTCATTCTATCAAAATACGGTATAGCATAACCAAACATCAAATGCAACAACATTTGAATATAACGAAATTTTGCATCTAACCCAATTCTGTTTTTTGAGAACTAATATTTGTTTTCTCACATATGATCCTTATTTATGTTTTGCTCCATTAAGAGTCCAAGATCTTCAAAAAATTAAGGGCAAAAAAAAACAAGACAAATACTTGATCTTGACGCTCCATTTCATTCACAATCCAATGGTTAGCATCTATCCTTTTCAAACAATTATAATTTACAAAAATATCCACCTCATCTCATTTATTATTTTTTTTCTCTCTCAAAATACACACACACCGGAAAATACATATCACTGCCGTTAACCCTAACAACCATCCGCCTGGGGAGGAAACATTACAATCATCGCCGGAACCCTAACAACCATCGCCGGAAACATTACAATCATCGCCGGATTTCATTCAAAAGCTCCAAATCACCGGCGGGATGAATATCCACTCGCCAGAACCCTAACAATCATCGATCTGAACAAAGATATAACCGTCGATCTGAACAAAGATATAACCGGGATTAAAACTCTCTAAATCTTCGTATTTCATTAAATATAAACGTCGATCGTCGGAAATGGATGAAGAAGAAGTAAATAAACTGAACGATCTGATCCAAGATATTATTGAAGAAGTTACAAGTAAAATCTTATGTGATGCGGTTATGGAAAAAGTTGCAGATCTAGATACGGTTATGAAAGAAGTTACAGGTAAAATCTCATGTGATTTTGTTGTCAAATTGTTTTGTTATGAATAATGAATCACATGAGATTTGTATTGTTCTAAAAATATGTTGAATTTGTTTGATACTAGTGAATCACCTGAGATTCAAGTGGAATCACATGAATTTGATTTGTATTGTTCTAAAACTGTGTTGAATTGTTTTGTTATTAATAATGAATCACATGAGATTTGTATTGTTCTAAAAATGTGTTGAATTTGTTTGATACTAGTGAATCACCTGAGATTCAAGTGGAATCACATGATTTTGATTTGTATTGTTCTAAAACTGTGTTGTATTTCTTTGATACTAGTGAATCACATAAGATTTTTGTGGAATCTCATGAGATTCAGACTTAATCACATGAGATCTCATGAGATTCAAAGTGAATCTCATGAGATTCAAACATTAATCTCATGAGATCCTGTCTGATCTCATGTGATTCACTTTGAATCTCATGTGATTCAAACATTAATCTCTCAAAAATCTAATGTGATTCAGTGGTTATATGTTACAATTTAATTTATCATAAAATCTAATGTGATTTATTTTTTGATACACGGGGAGCATGTGACACCAAAGAGAACTTTATACGAGCACAATGAGGACACCCGGTGATCGATATATTGGGCCTCATGTAGAAGAATTCTATAAGCAGTTGATAGGGGAACTACTATGATACAATTAGATGAAGTCTTTAGATATGTATACGAATATTACGCTGTAATGGCTGGTGTTGGAAATTTAAAAAAGGAGGGCAAAGGTTGACAAAATCAGGAGCGGTCAGGTATTACAATAAGGACCATCTATTGTAACAAAGAAGGTGTTCCAAATGGTATTAGTGTGACCACTCTTGATCCCGAAAAAGTCTCTTATTATATCTATTTTAGTTTCTTACTCATTCATACAAGTAATATAGATGTTGTTGAGGTAAATCACATGTGATTCGTACATGAATCACATGTGATTTGCCCATGAAAATCTCATGTGATTCTGCTGTCAAATTGTTTTGTTTTTAATAATGAATCACATGAGATTTGTATTGTTTTTAAAATGTGTTAAATTTGTTTGATGCTAGTGAATCACCTGAGATTCAAGTGGAATCACATGAATTTGATTTGTATTGTTCTAAAACTGTGTTGAATTGTTTTGTTATGAATAATGAATCACATGAGATTTGTATTGTTCTAAAAATGTGTTGAATTTGTTTGATACTAGTGAATCACCTGAGATTCAAGTGGAATCACATGATTTTGATTTGTATTGTTCTAAAACTGTGTTGTATTTCTTTGATACTAGTGAATCACATGAGATTCAAACATTAATCTTATGAGATCACTTTGAATCTCATGAGATTCAAACATTAATCTCATGAGATCCTGTCTGATCTCATGTGATTCACTTTGAATCTCATGTGATTTAAACATTAATCTCTCAAAAATCTAATGTGATTCAGTGGTTATATTATCATAAATCTAATTAGGCTTAGTTTAGGAATCTTATGAGATTCCACTTGAATCTCATGTGATTCTACTTGAATCTCAAGTGATTCTTCTTGAATCTCATGTGATTCTTCTGGAATCCCTTTGAATCTCTTGAGATTCCATTTTAATCTCATGAGATTCCACTTGAATCTCATGTGATTCAACTTGAATCTCAAGTGATTCTTCTGGAATCTCATGTGATTCTTCTATTATCACAAGTACTAACAAAATGATTTTTATATAGGTACAACATGAAGTTTGTACCATTCATAGGCATTGATAATCACGGGAAGTGTGTCACACTGGGTTCAGGAATGCTTTTACATGAAGATACAAAATCTTACACGTGGCTGCTAAATGCATTCATGCCCCCTTTCTATCATGAACCAACAATGATTGTGACCGATCAAGATGGAGGCATGAAGAGAGTTATCGAATCCGTTTTTTAAGAAAGCCAAACACAGACTTTGCATGTGGCATATCATGCAAAAAATTCCATCAAAGGTATTTTTTTTCACATAACTGTTAAACTTGGATCCTATGTGATTGAGTTTTGAATCACTGGATCTCATGTGATTCACTATGGATCTCATGTGATTGATGTTTGAATCACTATGGATCAGACAGGATCTCATGATATTAATGTTTGAATCACATGAGATTCAAAGTGAATCACATGAGATTAGACAGGATCTCATGTGATTAACTCTGAATCTCATGTGATTCATCTTTGTATCTCCTTTTATTCAACTAATTACAATCTTTTATTCGAAAACAGATTTGTAAAGAAATATATGATGAAACAAATTTCAAAGAACGTTTTGATAAGATCGTTTGGAATATGTTCATTGAACCATTGAAGTTTAAAGAGAAATGGTCTGAATTGATTGAAGATTTTGGCTTGCAAAGTCACAAATGGTTAACAAAAATGTTTAATCTTTGACTCTCCATTATATGGATTGACGAGGACCACTTCAAGGTCTGAAAGTGAAAACTCGTTCTTCAAAAGTTTCACAAGCCCTAGGGCAACGCTTGTTAGTTTCATGATGTC
>BQNB010030331.1:0-49319 GCA_026074375.1 Tanacetum coccineum
CTATGATATGATTTGTTTGGGCTTGGTAATTGGACTTGATTCGATTTTCAGATTCATCTTACCTTACACTATGAATTGACTTCTGAATTATCTTACCTTATATTTGTATTCCTTTGATCATGTCTTGTGATATCCTTTATACCTTGTATCGTATCAGAAAGCGGTCCAATCAAGTTTGTGAGCAAATCACTTTTAAAATTGGTTGATGACATAAATACGAGTGATGGAATCGGTGTTGATTAAAGACATGCGTCAAGTGCCACGAATGACTATAAGTCGATAAAGTCAATTTTGCATGCCACAGGATCGAGAGCAAACATATGCTCCCAGAACAGACTAGGCATTTACTCACATTGGAGCTTTTGTTGTTTTACTTAACGGATTTCAGTGTGAATTGGTGTGAGTCTTACAACAATGATATTTGTTCAGGTAAATTTCCGTACCTTGCGTGAAGTAGAGAAATCTTCCTGGTTTCCCCTAGAATTGTTCTTCCAATTCCTGAGAGTAATAAAGAAAGACGCGTTAGCTTTGCCCCAAGGGTTATCCCAGGACCAAGCTCAGGTGTGAGAGTAAGTAAATGTGAGAGCCGGAGGGCACATATGTATGTGTGTGAAAATATGCAATAAATGTTGTTCCACTTGTAGTAAATGAGGGGGTATTTATAGTACCTCTGTGGAGATGCACTGTTCCTGACACCTAGGGGATGGTTGAGCCGAACTACCCCTAGTACTTGTGTCAGATGGTTTGACCATGTGGGAAACATATCTCCGTGAATCCAGGGATGGCGTCGTTGTTATGAGTACACGTTATGGACCCCTAGTCCGAGAGGAGGACTGGTTCTTTACATGTATCTGGTTGTTGTAAGCTTAGATCACTTTGCCTAGGTTCCTCGGGAGTATGTGCCCTTCGGTCAGGGGCCTTTCGGATATATACGCGGACATGTCCCCCCTAGTATCGTATTGTTAGTAGGAGATTAACGACATGATACTTCAATGCTTACCTTTGGATTCTGCTAGCCACCTTCGTCCTTTTTCACCTTCTTACCTTTTTTTATCGATGGATTAACAACGTGACAAAGTTAATAATGACAGATAAATCCAAATCGAGGCATCTTACGCGTCTTGCATGGAGATGCGCGATTGCACATATGTCCGTTCAACTTCTTGTGAGTGGCCACGATCTATCCACGTCATCGACTTGACGTTTCATCTACCCCTTTTTCCTCTATAAATAGCAGTTCCATCTCATTTTTACCGCGTGTTTTTACTAAACTTCTCCCGAATGACCCATCAAGATCTACGACTTTATTACGTTCAGGTACGTATCCTTCCCTTCCTTCTTTTTTCTTAGTGTTATCATCCTCTTCTTGTATCTTGAAAAATAGCCGAACAAGATCCTTTTGTTGAGGTCGTCAAGGTGCCCAAATTCGACATGCCGTTTTATGAATCTAAGTTATCTAAAATAGATGTGAAGGCTCTAGCTAAGAAGTATGATATCCCGTTGGACCTTCATCCTTGCGCCCCGTCTGAAGGGTAGACGGTGGATAAACTTCCGGAGGAGGTCATAGGTCTTTATGAGCAGTTTTTTTAATTTTCAGGGGCAATGGTTCCTTTTTCTACCCTCCTGTTGGGAGTCATAAAACACTTCCATATACATATTTCTTAACTTGTGCTGTTAGGTTTAAAGGGATTGGTAATGTTTGAGGTGTATTGTCGTAGTTTGGGCATTGCACCAACTGTTAACCTATTTCGTGTCTTTTACAAGATTAGTAAGCAAGGACATTGGTTTTCTTTTGAGAAACGAGTAGGTAAAGGTGCCGGAGGTAAAATATTTCGCAAGACTTTCTCCAGAATGAAAGGATGGAAGGATAAATTCCTCTTCCTAGACTAGAGGGTTATTCCGGACACAATGGCTTGGAGATACCATGATTCTGATGTTAATGACGTTTTGCCGGATAGAGATTATAATGTCTCGGATGCCCGAACCCTTGTCGAGAATATTATTGACCTCCATCCAATGCCTCCCGGCCTTCTCTTCGTCGCTGGTCTTGCCACCACTTGGGATTTTCCTGGTTTTCAACCCATTTTTAAAGATACCAGAGGGAATGGTAATACGTTGTTATTTGGTACTTACATATACACGCCTGTAGCCCTTGATTATTCTTGACGCTACATTTGCTTGTTGTTTTTCTTTTTTTCCGTGATTACGATGTCCGAGTATCTCTATTTTCCCTTCCTCTCTAGGGATACTATCGTCTAAGGTGGTGCCCTGTCAGATACTGAGCCGAGGTTTTAGCACAACACTCCTCGTTTGCCTATGGGTCAGCCCATTCCAGATAAGACCGATCATTAACTAGAGGTATAGAAAGAAGATCATAAAGTTCTTGCAGGTAAGAAGAAGAGGAAAATCAAGGAGGCTATGGCTGCCACCAAAAAAAAAAGAGAATACAAAGAGGGTGAATAATGGAGAGGGAGGTTCCAAGCCCAAACCCAAGAAGAGGAAAACACTGGCTGCTAAGAAGCCTCGCTTCACCGGCTTCGATCTTGTTTTTGTTCCCATTTCCCTCCGAGCCATCACACCTACCAAACCTGATGCATTAATTCACTCAGGATCTAATAATTGCGATGATGGTACCCGGAGCATTTCGGATTATGATCACTATTCTATTCATCCCTCCCCTCACGAGTCAGCTGATGAATATGTTCATAACTACGACGATACTGATGGGGGTAAGGGTAAAGAAAGCCCCCTCGGATTGAACCCTTTGTCAACCAAATGGAAAACCCTTTTAATGTCCCCAATGAACAAGTATTTCATTCTGGATCTAGCACCGATGATTTGTCCTAGAGGTTAAGTCGCCCTATTACTCGCCGTGATTCCTCGGTTGGTGCTCCTTCGTTACAAGCAGACTAGGTTTCCAAAGGTAAGTTTGTCTTGTGGTTCTTCTAGCTGTAATGTTGTTCTCTCATGTTCTTATGTCATTTCCCTTTCCTCTTTTTTATTGCAGGGCTGAACGTGGAAGAAGGTGAATCCTTTCGTTTAAGGAATATATGTTCCCAAGTGGCATATTTTGGAGAAGTGTCTTGTCGACTCTCCCCTCTGTTGTCGAGAGATGATGGTTCATGTCGCTCCTCCGGCGGCTCAAGAAGAATCAAATGCCTTGCCCAACCACATTTCCCTTGAGAGGGCTTGGTTTAATTTGGCTAGGGGGCTGGCCCAAACTGATATGCTGAAGAGATTTAAAAACCTCCAAGATGACTATACCAAGCTAGTCGAAACTCATAAGGGATGCTCTGACACTGTGAGGAAGCTGGTTTTCGCTCGGCAAGATTTGGAGCATAATTCCAGGCTTTATACCGACATGTCTAACCGCTACAAGACTTTGAAAGAAGAACATTTATCCTGTGAACCGAAGGTCGAAACGTTGGCCACAAGAAAGATCAACTGTGTACTGTGAACAAGGACCAAGCTTTTCGGATTCAAGAGCTCAAAGCTGGGTTGTCTAGGAAGAGCGCTGATCTTGAGGCTGCCAAACCAAAAGGGTCTCTGCCAAGGGGGTTAAAGAGCGGGAAAGACTTATTGCTCAGCTAAGCCAAGCGAAGGTTGAGAAATTCAATTGTATTCACAAGCTACTCCCTACCGTGGTCAAACGGCTTCTCCAGATTCATGAGTACAAGCAGAGCCTTTTCGAGCCTTTTAACATGGCTATACAGGCCAGGTAGGGCAAAGGACTGAGTGAAGTTAGAACCGAGAAAGAGATCTTAGCTGATCTGAGCCGAATAGAGAATTTTGATGCCTATTCTGATAGGAAACTTTACCCCATGTATGACAAGCTCTTTGAGAAAGAGTATCCTTTTGTTATGAAGATCGCAAACGGATACCATCATATTGTTGCTGACCTTTTGAAGATCCATCCTGACCCCGCTCCCTCCGAAAGTTTAGCCGTTCCCACCATCTCGAGCGCCCTTGCTGTTGTTTCATCTAATAAGGAAAAAACCTAATTTTTCTTGTTTTCTAGGGCATTGTCTATACTTAAACACTTGGTTATGTAATAATTATAACTCATTTTGGTTGTTTCGTTTGTAATGTCATGTCGACATGTGCTTAGGCCGAGGAACTTATCATTTGAATGAATTTGTTTTCGAGCATTGCTTATGTTTTTGTAATTTAAGACCAATGACTCTTCTTGGTGTTCATTGCCTTTCGTTGATCGTGCGCTTCAGCTTGTCTCTTCAGACATAGCCTTCTAGGGTAAACATTGCCTTTCGGCACTATGCACTCTGGCTCATCCCTTTAGACTTAGATCTTTTGGGGTAAATATCGCCTTTCGACGCTAGGCGCTCTCGCTAATCCCTTTAGACTCAAATGTTTTAGGTAAACATTGCCTTCCGGCGTTGGGCGCTTCGGCTAATCTCTTTAGACTTAAGTCTTTTAGGGTAAATATCGCCTTTTGGCGCTATGTGCTCCGGCTAATCCCTTTAGACTTAAGTCTTCTGGGGTAAACATCACCTTCCGGCGCTAGGTGCTCCGGCTCATCCCTTTAGACTTAAGTCTTTTGGGTAAACATCACCTTCTGGCGATGGGCACTCAGCTCATCCCTTTAGACTTAAGTCTTTTGGGTAAAACTTGCCTTTCGGCGCTGGGCGCTCTGGCTCATCCCTTTAGACTTGAGTCTTTTGGGTAAACATTACCTTCCGGCGCTGGGCGCTTCGGCTAATCCCTTTAGACTTAAGTCTTTTGGGGTAAACATCACCTTTCGATGCTAGGCGCTCTGAATAATCCCTTTAGACTTAAGTCTTCTAGGGTAAACATCACCTTTCGGTGCTAGGCGCTCTGGCTGGCCAAAATTGATACATGACATTGAATTTCTTAGAAACTTTCCCTTTCCTAGAAAATAGGAGTAAAGGCTTCATATTCTTAAAACAATGATTTCTACAAATAACATTTGCGAAGATTAATCGCGTGCCATGTCCAAGGCACCTCCTTGTCTTCCATGGTTTGTAACTTCCTATTTGGGCCCTAGCTTCCCCTGATCTTCCACTAAGGTCGCTTCGTTTTTACAGAACACAAATTCTCTTGGTTTAAAAATTGTCAGATGTACCCTTTTGTTATAGTATTGTTCCAATTATGTTTTGTACCTTGTCTCCCGGATGGCTGCCATTTCTCTTATTTCTTGTAACAAATCCAAGTTTAGGTGAAGCTCTTCCTTATTAAAACCTTCTCGGATCATCATGGTTCTATAGGTGGGCATGCCGATTTTAGTTGGGATGACTGACCCACTTTCGTATGTTAGGCTAAATGGTGTTTCCCCGTTGCTTTGTTTGATGGAGGTTCGATGAGCCCACAAGACATTGGAAAATTCCTCCACCCATCTGAATCTATCTCTTCTCAGCCTAGCTTTTATTCCTTCCATCAAACTCTTATTTGCACTTTCAACCAAACTGTTAGCTTGCGGGTGAGCTACGACGGTATTCATTTGCTAAATATTCAACCTTTCACACTAACTTTTAAATGGGTCATTCACAAACTGTGTACCGTTGTCCGTGACAATGATCCGAAGGAGACCAAACCTGCAAATTATATTATATAAAACGAAACGAATAATCTCCTTGTCGATGATCCTTGCCAACGGTTTTGCCTCAATCAACTTTATGAAGTAATCAATTGCCATTATCAGGAATTTTACTTTTCCTGCTGCTTGAGGAATAGGTCCCACTATATCCATGCCCCACTAGTAAAATGGCCATGGCGTCATTATGGACGTCATCAATGTTTTTGGAATCTTCACAACCGGGGAGTGTATTTGACATGAATGACATTTTTGTACCTCTTCTTTAGCGTCCTCGTGCATGGTTGGCTAATAATACCCCTGCCTAATAGCCTTCCTTACTACTTATCGCGGTCCGGAATGCATTCCGCAAGCTCCCATATGTATCTTTCGGATGACATAATTTGCTTGAAGTGGACCGACGCACCTTAATAGGTAGAGCATGTATCCATTTTTGAATAAAACCCCATCTTCCATCACGTACTGGTTAATTTTTGTTGGAAACCGTTATCTAAATTAACCTTATATTATATTAATATTATACGAGCTACACAGCAAAATTAATCTCGTATAGCAAATATAATTAACATAAATAATAAACCGAAAGCGTACCTTTTAGCAAAACAAGCTAAATCACGAACCAGAGCTTCTTGAGAATACGCACATGTATTAAACCCGTGCTAATAGCGAAAACTCTTCTAGTTGCTAAAATAAACAACCTCTACGTATATCCACTCTATACGTCAACCAATATCACCCGAATGCTAGTTCCACGAACCAACATACGAAGAATACAAGAAGTAATAAATAAATAAAAAACCCTAAAGGGTGTTTGTTTCGTTCGAATTACAAGAGAAGAAGAAGATGATTTTTTAATGAATGAGGATCTAGGGTCCTCCTTATATAGTGTAGGATTAGGGTTAACTTAGCTTTGGGAAAAAACTACCTAATCTTGACACTTTTAGTCCCTTCCTTTTCCTTCTCTATAATCGGCCCAAAAGAACCAAACACACCCTTGGTGTTGACTTTTTAACTTTTATAATATTTATGGATAATTATATTTAAGTACTCATTAATTAAAAAACCTTATAGTTATTTATTCGTAAACGAACTAATTAACAACCGTTAGTAATCTATCGTTGAAATATTAATATACATAATAAATATACACTTGCATTTATTATACACATTAATCAAGAATTAAATGCATATGTATTGATCATGATTACTAAATGTAAAAAGAATCATCTTAACTACACTTTGGGCGCGGCCACGCAAACATCTGGTCAACCCAACGAGGGCCCTAGTAAGTATCTAACCCCCAAACACGTGGAGGAACAAATTTTGTTTTGACTATAAGTGTCCGTCATGCATTTCAAAACATTTCTAAAAATAATCCTTATAACTACCTTTTAACAGTATATCGGTAGACTAGAATCAAGAAATGCTATCCATACAGGAAAAATCTGCTTGCATCTCAAGTCTGAGGATAAACATAACTTTCACCATGTGTGTAATGCAACTAATGACATCGATCCACAAAGTGATTAACACAGGTAGGGTATCCAATATTCAACCTCATTGAATAACATGTGAAGTAGGCAGAATCATCTTTACATATTCTCAAGAATACAACCAAACACTTACATTTGTCTTATCTTAACAATATTCTCATATTGTTAACTGACAATGGATATAGTTTAGAATAAATAAATTTATTCAAAGATTTAAATATTCAAATATAGAACATAATAATATAAATGAAAACGATCATACCACGTATATCAATTCATTACTTAATACAACTGCTTACAGTTCCATTGTCCAAATACCAAATAACATTAGTGCATGACGATCCTAGTTAAATATCTTATCCACAACAATCACAATTAGTGATAAGGCATAGGTTCCATGAACAAATCAACTAGGTTATGATCTTTTGGGACTTTGAGAATACTTATTTCAAAAATTCGCGAACAGTGAAGTTCTTTGAATAATATGATGATTGTTATTTTGTAAGTGTGCACTCACTTATAAGTATTACTTATAGGAGTCTAGTCACATTACTTTCTATAAGATGCATGACATACGCCAAACATCCTGATGGAGACAGTCATCCCAATAGTTTTCCAAACTGTAAAGCATTCTTATTCTTTTAATATAGTATTATGCAACTATGCTTTTTAAACCAAGCATGTGTAGCCAGCAATGTTATCATATAATGATGAAAACGTGCCTCTACAAATATTGTGTATCATCTCAATTAAAACAAGTACTAGTGTATACAAAGAACACTATGCCAAACTACTGTAAATTCTAAACACTTTTTTAATAATGTTTGGATATCACATAAACCCAAGGTTTGTTGATCATAATGATCTTACTATGATTACCACAATGTATATCCATAGTATTAATCAATAGATCTTGATTGATGACTAGTGTGTGAAGATCCAGGTGTAATTAGTATGTGTGTGTTTAGAGAGACAAATTACCTAACTTGCCTTTTGATTAATTAATATTGATACAACTAACCATGCCATAAATGCATTTCCTATTTATAGCCATCTTGGTTATTAAACTTTCCTAACTTAACACATTTAGTCTATATACTTTATAAGTACATTAAAGTAGTTCATTTTTTTATTTCTTACATTCTCCCCCTAAATGATCTACTTTGGAACTATCCTTATTGTGTTTTTAATGACAACTTCTTCCTTATGCTTAAACACTTTATTCTGAAGTAGTCCATCATTTTCTTTTCCTTTAAAGCTCAAAAAACGCTGAGAATTAATTATGAAAGATGAGAACGGCCTTGTAGCATATCTCTCCTTATATAAATTTCTCCCCCTATATGATAGGGAGAAAAGTTCATTTGAGGACAAGTTTCTACCCAGATACTAAGGGACAAGCCTCCACTATTAGATCAAATTTATTTGGGTTTAATCTAATGGTGGAAATTAATCTAAGATTTAAATTAATAAACCTATTTTTGTGCCACTATATAAAGTCTTTTTTTTTCTACGCCTATTTTTCACACACTTAAAATGTGTGTTTTCCTCCTAACCTACTTCCTCCTAAAAAACAGAGAGTTCTTACAAATGATTACTTCACAATGATCATCATCATTACTTCCGATCATCATCATCATCATCATCATCTAACATACGAAATTCACAATTGAGATTATTACATCATCAAAGGTAACTTTGAATGTTATATGCTTATGTGTTGTATATTTCATGAAGATTCAAGCCCTAATTATCATATATTGTACTTTTTTTAAATGTTTTGAGTGATTGTTTGTTCTTATTTATGTGTCATTCATGTAATTTAGCTGTGAAATTGGCTGGAATAAGTGAACATGTGTTTCCTGGTAGGTGTTTGGTGAAGCGCACAATAAGTATTTGATGAAATGCCATAGAGAAAATATATGGAAGTTATGAGAAGAAGAGTTAATCAACTTGACCATAAGTTGTATGGTATTAATATCGGATACTTGCAGATGTGTTTGGATCAAGTGTTGAATGGAAATAGGAATGATAAGAGCCTAATCAAGAGTAGGAAGGAACATAAATAATCTAATTAGGGGGTCTTTTATGTTACTGTAAGCAACAAAGAACTTCCACAAAAACGTTTCTAATTTGGGGATGTTGGCATGATATGCTGAATGTTTAAAACTCTACGTTGCATAACCTCTTATCGTTGATGTTGATATGGGGAAATATGTTGTAATTTTTCTATCATAATCTACGTTATATTTCGATTCCAGTGCATATATAATTGTTGCTTGTTGAGGTAAGGACATTTTGCTCCCACTTCACTTGTTGAAAGTGTTTAATTCATGGTATGTTTACATCTCCAACTTTGACCAATTCTGATCAAACATATTGAAATCGGTTTTGGGTCAGGAAAAGTAATAACAAATAGTACTTAAGGAATTTGTAAACTCTAACCCCAATGGGCCAACTTACTCAAGCATATTACTTTTTTGCTTCCGTATAAGCTCACTATTAGGTGACATGCTAACTTTAGTAATGATTAATGGAGATATAAACTACCTAAATATATCAGTGACCACTAGCTGTACATGGAGAAGTGAAACATATGTTAGTTTTTGCACCATGATATAGACATCTTCAATTATCACATGACTAGTGAGTTGGCTAGCATTATCTTTGGAGATTTAGATATCTTCTTATTGTATTAAATGACTCTTTTACGTGTGTCTGTAACTGTGATTGTGGTTGTTTGCCGAGTATTATGTTTCTTGTAACTTTAGTTTGGTACATTGGATTTGCAGGTATAAAGAGAGGAAATGGGACACTGGAAGGATGCTTAGCTCAGGTGGCTTGCCATCATCACATTCTTCAACTGTACAACTCTTGCCGCGTGCATCGGTTTACAAGAGGGCACTGGTTCATTGTCGTTTTCCATTGCAGTGGTTTTGGCATGTGTGGTACTACTCATAATACCCAATTTTCATTAACTAGCTATTAAATGTATCTTACAAATATGCAGAATTACAAGAGAAAAAACACTAAGAGATTTAGAAAATATTAAACTATTCTAGCTAATAAACAGATAACACAAGCCACATTTCTAGTTTGATTACATTTCTACTCATATATGCTTACCTCTTTTTTTACACAATGAGGCGGGTTTTTTAGCCAGCTACTGTCATATTGAGGGGCTCATTTTCATAACATTCTTTTCAAAAATCTTTAGTTTACTACTAATAAATAGCATTCAAGTACCACTTAGTAGGTTATACAATTTAACTGAAGTGTGCCATTTAAACGAAAGATAGCCTACGAACATTGTAACGCCAAAGCGCCTAAAACAAAGATGCAGCAAGTTTAGATACTTTTGTAGAAACTTGATCGTAATCAGCTTTCAACTTCTTTTGTTCAACTTCTTTTGTTCATCTTCTTTTGTTCATCTTACACGCAGCGGCAAAAACAGACTTTTTTATATATATTTTTTATACATTTTGTGTTGCTTTGTTTTGTATTAGACTTCATGTTATATTAAAGAAAACAACTGAAGGTTGGCAATCGTGAAAGGCGTGACCCAGATCTTTTGTCTTTCACTAAGATATTATTATTGTATTGGCCTGATTTCACATTGACAATTTAATTTTATAGTGGTCAAATTAGTGTGACTAGTTTACCGATTTCAAGCTAGTATGATCGAGTAATACGAGTCTATTGTGACCAGTAGTTTGGGCAATGCAAGTATAATCTTTATGTGTTTTGATGTCGGCATTACTCGTTGAATTATGTCATAATCCTGATGCTTTCTCAGCTAAGTTTAAGAAATCATCATGTTCTCATAAAATAATCTTTATACTAATTGGTTACTTGTGCTTTGACATGTAATGTATGATGCAACTGGTGTTAGACATCATGATGGCCGGCAAGCAGAGGTATACGCCTTTACGTTTGTCAGAAGTCCTTATCTTTGACCTTTTTCTTAAGCATTTCATACAGTCTGTATAATAATTTGTATATCTTATGGTTGGGATGTCGCGAGGATATTGCTGTAAATAATAATCTGACATATATTTACGAAAGGGGAAGTTGTATACAAGTTAGGCTGTATTATAAGAAACCTGTATTATAAGAAACATTTCTTAGCAAATAAAAGGCTATTTTAACAAGCCCATGCTTTAGCTTATGCATACTTATATTAATAGCGAAAAATCATTATGTTATGTATGCAGTTAGAATCAAATTGTTTATGAGCTGCCTCTGGAACATCCACTTTCCAACGTTAGACTGCTACGAGACTCAATTGGTCACACTCCATTCCAGGCATTGTGAATAATACATTTGGACCCACAATTCCAAGCGATTGTGATCCTGAGTGGAGAAGACTAACGGAGCTATATTGGCCCCTGATCCCAGTGAGGTCGTCCTTGTTTTAACATTCAAATATAATGAGCTAGAGTTTTAAGCACTCCGCATACAATTTAGCGATATTTTTATCATATGACTTGTATCGTTTAAGTAATATTTGTTCTTTTTTTAAATCTTTTGTTCTCTTTTACGCAATTTGGTATTAAATGTGGTATTATTGTTTTTTGTGCATTATATATAATTTACAAGTATTTTTTTTATAAAATTGTCGCTTCGGGTACGTGATGTGCGTGCTTTCCCCTCGGCGCCTCGCGCCTCGGCTTTTTAAAACCTAGGGGTTACTCGGGTTCGGGTGGTTTGGGTCAACCTGAATATTGTGTAAAAAGTAAAAAAAATTCCTTTTTTGTATCTTTTAAATACACAATATATAAAATTTATATTAAAAAAAATCCTTATTCAGGTCAATCGGGTGCACCTGAACTTGAGTTATCCAAAACATTTTAACCCGATACCCGACCCTATTTAGTATTCGGGTTGACCTGAAAAAACGAATAAAATTTTGGACCCGAATATGCTTAAAATTTTCAACGCGCGGCCATTATCACCCTCGTTACATGACATGTCTAATATCACTTGTGATATTTCATAGTTAATGTCTAATATCACTTGTGATATTTGTTAGATGACAAGTCTAATATCACTTGTGATATTTCATAGTTAATGTCTAATATCACTTGTGATATTTGTTATATGACATGTTTAATGTCACTTGTGATATTTCATAAACATAGACACATAGTTAATGTTTAATATCACTTCAGAAATAAATAAGTATGCTTCTTAACTTTTAGCATCATTTGTGATATTTCATTGCTTTGTGTATTTCTTACATATATTATCACCTATGTGTTTTTAAATATTTTTATACTTTTCAGGTACTGGATGGTTTTTGTGTCTTTACTTGCAATAGACAAGCACAAAACAGGGTTTTATTGTTGGTTCAAGTTTGCTTAAGAATGAAACTTTATTTTCATAGTTTGCTTCCTTTTTATTCATTTTGGTATTTGTAAGTGGTACTTGGTTATCACTTGTGATATAACATTGTATCAAAGTTAAAGAATATTTAAATGGTTTGTCTTAGCCATTTTAGAGTAATATCTCATGTGATAAAGTAATAGAATGTGAAATTATTCACTTTACAGTAATATCTCAAGTGACAGTCAAACATGATTCATGATTGATGTCACTGTTGCTCATTTTATTATTTATCACATGTGATATAACTAATATGTAAAATACCATAATTAATGTTACATAATATTGTTTTATCACAGATATTTGAACTTTAAAATCTTTTTAAAACTGAATTATAGACTAACTTTAAGCTTGTTAAATCTGATTAATAGGCCAAAGTGGCTTAGGCAGCACTAACAAGTGGTAGTGTTGGTTGTGCCAAACACCCCTTTAAAAACTGGTTCATCATTTTTAAACTACAAAAGTTTGAAATAAGCTAAAACTTGTAACAACATATATAGAACTAAGCAAATAAAGGAAAAATAAGCAATTACTAACAGAGAATAAGCAATAATAAGCATATCAATAAGCTAAACAATTATAAGCTAAATAAGAGTGAAAATGAAGTGTACCTTGATCCTAGCTCAAACAAGGATCATAAATGCTCAAAGGAGCTTATTCTACAAGCTTAGGTTTATCAAAGATAAGCTGGTATTGTCCATAAGCCCTTCCAAGTCTGGCTTATCATCTAAAAGTAAGCTGAGGTAATTGTGAGTGAGATTTGAGGTGAATTATAATTCAGTTAAGCTTTTTAAGGCTTAACTGAATGGCAGCTAGCTTTTGAAGTAATTAAGAGCTTATAAAAGCTTATTAGGTGATTTTAAACTTATTTAAACCATAATTGCATAAAGTAAGAACAATGAGTAAAACATGAATTTAAATCAAATACTGAATTTTATTGATAATCAAAATGAGTACAAGCTTATAAAAAGGAAATTAAAACAAGACAATTAAACTTAAAAGCTACAATAAGCTACTAATTATCTAAAAGCTAAGCTAAAAACTACACACTCAATTCTGTGTGAGGAGGCCTCCTTTTATAGTGAGAGGATGAAGCTTCTAGGCCTTTGAGACGCTCCCATGATCTATAATCCTGGCCTTTGATCAATAACCCCCTCTAAAACTTCAATCTTTGAGCCGTTAGATTGCTTACACGCATCTTTAGCCAATCATATGATGTGGGATTACCAGCATGGACATGGAAGGTGTCAGAGGTGTTAGGGGATTGTACTTCTAGAAGCATTTGAGCGAGTACTTGGTTGATTTACCCTGCCCTCGTTGATGGTGAAAATAGGAGGGAAAGATGGGGAAGAGGAACAGTAAATTTGACTATTTGACCTTATTTTAATTGTTTGACCTGGGCTTAAAGGGCTTGGGCTTTTGTTTTGGTTTTGGGCCATGGTGAAATGATAATGGGTATTAATACTTATTTTTGGGCTTATTTATATAGGATTTTAGGATTATGGGCTGACCCGGCCCATTAACCCGGGTTGGTCCGCAAAAGATGGGTACGCCTTCGGCTTCGGTTTTTCGTGCTCATTCTATTCCCGTGCTCGGTTTTATCCGAATTGGCCTTGTTTTTGTCCTTTTGTGATAAATTCATACCTGCAAGACACAATTCACAAAACAAACAAATACAATGTATTTTTATGTATTTTTGGTCATTATTGGTCTTTTTAGCTCGTTTTATTAGGTAAAAGGTATGTGTATTTAAGCACATACCAAAATCCCCCATACTAAGCTATTGCCGTGTCCTCACGCAATGTCATAAACACAAACTTAGAAAACCAAAAATTTCAACCCCCTTAGACTAATTACCTCGAAAAGTAGCTAAGTGTTCATCTAAGGGGATTAAGAAATTACTAGTTTTAAAAAGCCCCCCGTTAAACCATTTTTTATGCATTTATTCATAACTTCACGGAACAAGAGATACTAAAAAGAATAAATTCATCGTCCTTGATTTTTCACTTGCCCCAAACCAAGCTTAAAAACGAAATCATTGTTAAATACAAGTTAAGATGTTAACACTACTCATAAACGTTAATTGTGTAAGTAAAAACTTTAACTTTTCGCTCCCTTATTCCTAAATCCTCTAAAGATTTTATTATTATTATTTGTGACAAATAAATTAATGTCTTATTTATATAAAGTAAAACCCGGTTTAGACCACAATTAGTTTGAAATCCTTTCCTAAAGAGACGATATGGTGAGAATAAGGTCCACATTAAGGTTCTAATTTCGCACGATTTAGGGGTTATCCTTTTTAAGTAACCCCGGAGTCAAAATTTGGCTTTATTATTGATATTATTGCAACATTATTAAACCTCGGTCCTTTAGAAGGCTGCAACATCGGTTGTGAGCCGGCAAGATGCAGCAAACATATTTCGACCTTGGTAATTTCCTCGACCTTTTAGAAGGCTGCAACATCGGTTGTGAGCCGGCAAGATGCAGCAAACTTTTATCAGTCTCGGATTATTACTATGTGCCTTATTTAGAAGACTGCAACATCGGTTGTGAGCCGGCAAGATGCAGTAAACTTTTATCAGCCCACAGTTTTATTATTATTATTACCTCCACCCTTTAAACGACTACCACATCGGTTGTGAGCCGGCAAGAGGTAGTGGTCTTATTTCGGCTTCGGTTTATTACATAACTTATTATTATTAGCCAAATTTCAAGTCCTGTGGTCTTTTAACAACTGCCACATCGGTATGCGAGCCGACCATGGTCCAGGAGTCTATTTCCCCACAACACTGACAAAACCTCGATGTGTACCTTACTTTTACCAGAAGGAATCTCTACGAAGTGATTTAAACTAAGAATCGCAAAAACCTAAAGTAACTTTATTTATTCAACAATTATATAAAGTTTATTAAGCTAATGGGAGCAAAAAGCCACAATTAACCTCTATGAGCCTTAAAGAGTTCCAACTACTCTATGTTTAGCATCTAACTTATATAAAACTCTATCATTTCTCGTTCTTTGCAAATTTAAAATCTTTAATAAAAAGATCCGCGAATGCTTAGTCTAATAAAACAAGCTTTGCATATTTAAAGTCTATCATGGAAACTTGCAAACTCTTGGCTCTTTATAAGCTAGAATTCGCGTTTTAAAGCTTCTTGTATAAAAGACTAGCAAAAGCTTAAATTTATATAAGTTAAGGGGCAAGCTAGAGCGCAACATGCTCGATCAAGTCAAAATTTATTCCTATTCTACCCAGTAGGAAAGTCAAACATTGTGACAAAACAGTTATTTTATTTTTGGAAAATTTCAATTTTTGCATAAAATCATAATATTTTTTTTAAATTTTGGTGGTAAAAACGGGATTACGTGAAGACAACGACTGCAGGTACGATCAAATCGACAGATACCCCCCACAACATGTTGTCCTCAATGGTGAGACTAACACCCCTACAAATTTCAAGGCATAATCCAAAATTATAGGGTGTCACTACGCAAATCTAAAGTCCGTATTATACTTTGCAAATAGATAACCGGTTAAATCAAGTAAGATCTAGATATCGGATACCCAATAAAAGCAATGCGAAGTAATGAAGAGTCGAGAGGACCATGACAAACACCACGAGCAGCGAGAGCTTCAAAAATTCGGGCAATCCTGGACATCAAACCACAAAACAAGAACCAACGAGAAAGAGAGGCGAGCCTCCTCACATCACACATATTAATAAATAATATAACAACTACTACTATACAACTACTACAAAGAAAAAGCATGGTGTTAATTGCCACCCGCGAAGTGCTTTGTTTTTGTTAACCGAGTTCTTGAGCTGACCGATCCCCCATACTACTATGTCCCAAAGGGGATATAATTGGAGAAACGACATCCTAAGAAAGGAATGTTCCCCATCCAGAAAATCAACATCGTGGGCTCTCACTCAGAAAAATCAAAATTGATATTGCCCCGTGAGAAAAAACATTAGAAGGAAATAATATACCAGGATTGAAAACTTTGTCTTCATTTTGGGAATGAAAAATTAAAGCAAGTCTCATTCACTGTACATAGAGGATTACGATAAATGTTATAGAAAATGTTATCTAAGATAGAAATCTCTTGATTGACTTCAAAGAATATCCCTAAATCAAAAATCTTGTTTCTAGTCCCAGGAAGGAAAAGAAACTTCAAGATCGGATCCGAGGGAATCATCAGAAGGAATGAAGTCCGAATCCATCATAAGGGTGGGATGGGTGGGTAACACATTAGGCACATGAACATGAGGTTCTCCCAAAATATCTTCCATAACAACGCTAGTCAACTCTCCCTGATCCTGGCTTAATCCTCAAGAGAAATGAATCATACGCGGTAAGTAGAGATATCAGAAAAGAGTATGGTATTGCCTCTACACGTCTCTGTTCGTAGATCCTAAAAGTCTCGAATTCGGTTAAAGAATTATCCGAATAAGAGAGAGAAGTATCAGACTTCTCAAAGAAAGTGTCACTATCCTCAACGGGGATAGGAAATGGGGAAGGAGACTTGAGCGCACAATCAGGAGTGGCGTTGTCATTCAAAGATTCGATCTTATCAATAAGAAGATTGATATTCAATAATTTCTCACGAAGAAATATTCGTCCTTTATATTACCCACCTAAGAGCTGACGAGCTCAGAATCAGGAGGTGATGCCTCAACGTAATCGATGTCCTTAAAAGAATCGTCATTACTCGAAGTATAATCATCGTTAAAATCGAAGAAAATCTCAAAGTGATCGTTTAAAACATCAAGAGGATGAGAATTATCACAAAAAGGCACATCACACGTATCGTTAGAAATACCCTCGGACTCACTTGGGATTGGGATAAGGTCCTCAACACTAGACTTTATTACTTCGTCCAATTCCGTTTTTGGAATAGTGCTAAGATGCTCATCCCCCATACTTAGAGAGTTATCGGGTTCCTCGGTTGGTAAATCGGGTGTGATTGCATTAGACGAATTCTCTAAATATTCCCTATATTGAATAGTATACTCATCATCATCGTCGTAGAAGGCAGGACAATTCCAACTCGGAGAATTAATATATTCTGCCAGCTCCTCACTTATAATTTGCAAATCTTTAAGAAGTTTATGAAGCAATTCTTGTATATCCTCTGGTTGCTTTTCTCTAAAAGCATGCTGAATTTCAAAAAATTTCTCCCAAGCTAGCAATAAAACCTTTGGCGTTTCTCTAAAAGATATACGATTAAACTTCTTTAAAAAGGTTTG
Source organism: Tanacetum coccineum (assembly GCA_026074375.1). Classification (NCBI taxonomy): domain Eukaryota; kingdom Viridiplantae; phylum Streptophyta; class Magnoliopsida; order Asterales; family Asteraceae; genus Tanacetum; species Tanacetum coccineum. The sequence continues at coordinate 17,700 of BQNB010030331.1, forward strand.
TATAGATTTCATTAGGTTTTCTTTGTCTTGCAAAATTTTCACACTCGTTTCTTGAGGAGGTTGATGAATGATGGGATACTGAGGGGGTTGAAATTGGTCAAAACCGGAAGAATTATAGAAATTTTGGTTCATTGATTGACACTGAAAAGTCGCATGAGGACCCCCGCAGTTCTCGCAACAAAGGTATTGTTGTGGAAAACTTGGTGAAGTTTGTGGAAAATTATTATCAAAGTTTTGATTGAAAACACGGGTCTTGAATATAGACAAACGGAACTGAGGTTGGACATACGAATAACCATAATGAGCATCGACCCACATGCAAACTCATAAGAATTCGTCTGTACTGGGTTTGTGGAGAGTAGTCTAAAAGATTTTAAATAATCATAGGTAAGAAATTGGATTCAGATCCACCAGGATGAATTTTTAAATTATTTAAGCTCAAATGAAGCAAAATCCTTCATGATAAATCTTTATTTAGCGTCAAGATTGATTAGAACTTATATATCTATGGATAACAAAACAATGATTGATACCCCCACATGAATAATAAATGAACACAATTCAAAGTTATCACAAGTTTTTCTTTATGAACGTTTCCCTATTACCCCAACTATAATATGGGGCTACACCAACTAACTATGGTGTACTATTCGACTCTCAACAGACGACTTGCTATCTAACTTCTAGACCATCATTGGGAGAGCTTCTAGTATCTTATGGATGGATTTTCTAAATATGCCAGACCTCTCCTTTTAATAGCGCATAAGAGTCCCTAGCTTACAATGAAACTAATTAAATATTAATGAGAGAACAATTAATTAATCTTCTCATTAATATTCATTCTTATCTTATTTTACCAAATCTTTATTTTCATCTACATCTTGTAAAACTTCATTAGATGAGTTACTAATTTTTGTCCAGTCCTGTTTTAATTCTTTTATTCACATGGTCTCATCAAATCAAAGAATTCCCAACAATCTTTACACCCCCCCCCCCTATATGAATGATGACAAAACAAACAAAAGTCTCTACAAACTTTCATCATAAAGCCAAAGCTTCTCCTGAAGTTGAGATTAATCATCACCTTAATGAAACATAAATCTTCAATGCTTCCCCTAATTAGAATCCTTGACTATGTCACCACACATAATAAGCTGCAAATCATATCTCTGTAATCTTCTTCCCCTTTTTGTAATCATCCAATAGGGGTCTTCTTGTAGATATGCAACTTGTAAACACGTCCCCTCAAGTGAGCATGTAGATGGTTAACATTTAATCAAATAAGTCTTCCCCTGAAACCAATATGTTTACCATCTCTTGAATCTCGAACTCTGTAGGCTCTATGTAGTGATTGCTGATGAAGAAAACTAAGTATAAACGAATTTGATAAAGAAGTTGAATCTCCCAAACTTGTGTCTTATGTCTTGCACTATCCACGTGACCGTCCGAACTTATAAATAAAATCGTGAAATAATAAGTAGACCTCGCGACCTCTTGACAAAACCCTCATCTTCTATGAGACACATACTAAGTGATAGCAAATGTGAGCATTAAGCACCATAAGAAAAATCACACACTTTTGCTAGATTTTGACAAGTCTTCGTCACACCATTGTAAGCACGAACAAGTTATCTTAAAAGTCATAGCCTGCTATAAACATGACTATAAAGATATGATAGAACACCATCTGTGAACTCAACTACAACATCAAATAAGTGATAATCAACTGTCTTCGTAATCACATCTTCAAATAATCTCCAAAACGAGCCATAAAATAAATAAGAATAAACTATTTAAAAAATAGTTCTGTCCGAGATCCAAATCCATCCGAAAACCAAGTACTGTCCGATATCGGACAAGCCTAGCAGTACAAACTGCTTTGTCGGACAACTCTGGCAGTATTAAAATCCAAGTGCAGCAGTACTAACTGTGATTTCATTTAGCGACACTTTATTCCTGTTACTTAATACCGTAGCAAAACTGTCCGCTATGCTTGTCGCTAATCTTGGTCTCTTCCTCCCATGTTTTTAGGGACACATTAAACTGTTTGCTGAACTGTACACCTACCTTTCACTTTATGTCGCTAATCCTCACAAACCTATCAATACTAAAACAAAACAGCGAGCAGTATTAACATTTGTTTTCACTCAAACAGTACAAATCACAAAAGCCATCAGTATAAACTCTTAAACTTCAAATCAAAACATGTGTAACTGCTCCCCCTTAAGTAAACAATGATAATAATATACACCTCAGCCAAACACGTTTGCACGATGAAGCCTTAATATCTTCCAACCAGTTAAAGCCACAAACTGCTTTCAAATAGCAGTACCAAATTTTTTCCTTTTGGAATACAATGAAACTTGTACACAAACAGTAAAAAGTGGATCCAAGCAAAGTAGCTTTATGTGCCTAATTTTACTTTTAATATCACTTTTTCAAAACATGAAGCTGCTTTCCTTTGTGTACGAACAGTAGCTTCCTTTTTCTTTTACCTTGAAGCCCACCAAACACATGCATTCACCAGCATTGATATTTAATACTTACACATTGCTCGAACAGTATCATAGGGAGACAACACAAACACCATGTCTTCAAACAGTTGAGAACTGTTATAATATTCTTTAAGGCCCACAACAACATATAATACGAACAGGTAATACACACGTTATTTCCATAACTTAAAACCCTAAAAATCAGGGTTTCAAATCTTCATTCATTATAACCGAATCTCTTTGTTTCTTGTATATCACCAAGAACCCTTTATGAATTAGGGTTTGCTTATCATAATAGAACCCAAAAACAAACCTGTTTGACCATCTGCTGCCAATACTTTTGCGAATCAACAAAGCTATCTGCTGCTGCTTCTTTGTTCATGATCTGCTATAAGTTTAAATTTTGTTAGGGTTTTGGAAACCCTAACCTGGTGCAGCGAATCCCTAGCAAAAAACCATGGTTATATTTTTGCCTTTCTCTTGTTTCACGACCAAACACAACATAAATCAGCTGCTTCTTCTGTAACTTATCTGATATATACAACAATCAGAACCTACTTCTCTTGCTTTTCTTTTCACAAACTGCCTCGCTGAAAAACCATAAAGCATATAACACCATAGTTTTCTGTCTTATTAATCTAAGGTTTGTTACAAACCCTAGAATTCATCGAATTTACTAAAACCAGAAAATAAACACTTTTCTAAAAAACCTTGTAAATCCTAGAGTCGAGAGCCCATGGCTCTGAAACAATTTATAAGATTGTTTATAGCTACAAGATTGATTAGATCTTAATATCTAGATGAACAATAACAATGTATTGATAATACGCAAGCGGAATAATAAAGAACTACAATCAAAGTTACACAAGGTTTTTCTTTAGTTGAAACGTTTCCCTATTACCCCCACACTATAATTTGGGGCTACACCAACTAACTATGGTGTACTATTTGACTCTCATCAGTTGACTTGCTATCTAACTATTTAGACTCTCATTGGGAGAGCTCTAGTTTTCTATGGATGGATTTTCTAAATGCATGGACCTCCTTTTATAGCATAAGGATTCCTAGGCTTTTACAAGGAAACTAATTAATATATTAATGAGAGAATCAATTAATTATCTTCTCATTAATATTCATTCTTATCTTATTTTGACCAAATCTTTATTTTCTTCTACATCTTGTAGAACTTCATGATGACAATTTTGGTCCTTCTTGTTTCCATCTTGTTTCATTCTTTTATTCACTTTGTCTCATCAAATCAAGAAATCCCAACACTTCACTAAGAACCAGATCCACACCACTTGCAATGAACACCCGTTTACAACTTTCCACGAACACTTTTCAACGGATCTTTATAATGAAAACAATGCCATTGGTCTAACGAAAATGTTTGGGGTTGTGAAGGTGGGTTGAAATTATTTGGAGAATCAATGAAAGAAGTTGGATTTGAATCATTAACGAATGATTTTTCAACTTCATAACAACATAAAGCACAAACTTCATCCGTATAATTTCTTCTAACAACAAAACGCTCACTAAGTACATTGCTTCGGCAATAGAGAAACTAACCAAACGACCTCCACACTTCTCTCGATACATTCCCCCTTTTACCAACACTCTCACCGCTGCGCCCTTGGGTCTTTTTCGTTAAAGACTCAAGGGCCTTATCCTTTATACACGTTTTTGTGCTATTAAGCTTATAAGCTGTTAACAGCTTATAACGAGCTTATTTTTAAGCCAAACTTTTGTTTCTTATTTTTCCTAGGATTGTTAGAGTGTCTAGTATTTTTAGTAAATTTTTCAGAATTTTTCGTAGTCATTTAATATTTTTTATAATTTAATTTCGTTAAAAGTTTAAATAAATCATAAAAAATACAAAAATTATCAAAAAAATATTTTGCTTTTTTAGAAAATTTTCTTTTGTTATATATTTTGTAGGAAAAATACAAAAATTTTCGTAGGGTCATTTTTACAACTTTTCCTTTTTTAAAGAACGGTCCGGGTACGGGATTTTGTCTTGACTCGTTTTTGGGTCAAACGAACTCCGTTTTCGGTCTAGTCTTTTTCATTCTTCGTTATTTGTCCCGTAGAGTAGTTTAGAAGTGAAAATTTCTTCGTAGGGTTATTTTTAAAGATTTTAGGTTTTTCCCCCTTTGTTCGGGATTCGTGCTTCCGTTTTTCAGCTTAATTTCGTAATTTTTAGGTTTTTCTTAAACGTTTTTGTTTGTTATTGTTTAATTTGACTTTTCCACACTCCCAAATCAATTCTCTCCTTCAAACTCAAATCTTCGATTGTATCGATTCTCCAGTCCAGCCTCGTTGGGGATAAACGACCCGGGAACACTCTATACTACTTCTCGGTTTCATTGATTGTTGTTTTTAGACTTATATATATTTTATATTTTATTATATATTATATATATATATAGTGTAAAATTCCGCAATCAATTTTTGGCGCCGTTGCCGGGGAGGCTGTAAAACGATTATCGTTACGTTTGTCAAATTGTGTTTGAATCTGTGAATATTTTCTTTTATAAAAACATAAAAAACTTTAAAAAAAAGTACGGAAAATATTTTTCTTTTTTTTAGTATAATTTATCAGATAAAAAACCAGAAAAACCAAAAAATAAAAATCATTGTCCATAAAAAATGAAAATAAAATTCACAAAATTGGTATAAACATACCAAATTTTATTCTCAAATCGGGGTATTATATGAATAAGTTCCGGTGAACTTATTGGTTCCCAATTCGAACAAAGATTTAAAACTTGCCTTTTGTGTCTCTTACGACAGTACGGCACATGAAAAAAGTTTAATCAAACTATAAAGTGAGTATAAGAGGTTGTCTAGAACTACAACCGAAAGGAGAAATCAGCTTGCGATACTTTCTATTCCTCGCTCACCTGTGCGTTTTCTTTTTGAGACTCACGTGATGTGAGTTAGATTTTTTTGGTTTAAGTTGTCTTATCTCAATGTCCGTTAAAATCATTGTGTTATAAATCATTGATAAACCAAAAAAAAATTTTGTGTAAAATTTTCTTTTTATTTTTCTATTTTTTATGGCATGCGCACTCGTTCTCATGCCGTGGACGTCGACAACCATATGTCGACAAACTGCTGTTGCATAATCTAATCTTGAGAAACCTGATATTCCTCACATTTACGATGGCTGATAATCGTTCTATGGCGCAATTGCTCGACGCACCCACCGAGGGTTACGTGGTGCGATAGTTATTCCAGAAATCACCGCGAAAAACTCTGAGATCAAGCATGGTTCTTCTGAATCCTTGTCCAAAACAAGCAATTTTTGGGACACGATAAAGAAGCACCAACATGATCACATCCGTTATTTCAAACAAGATACTTCTACGATGAAGATTCCGAATGTACCAAATACGTCGGTAATACTTATGCTTTTCCCATTTTTCTCGTAGGGCAGCCCGGGAATATGGCTAGAAAAAGAACCCCTCGGTCGATTGAAAAACATGGCTGATCTTGTTTCCGTAATTGATTAACAAATTCTTCCCTCCCTCTAAACGAAAATCTCAGAAATGAAATCACGAGATTTCTAGCAAAATATTTGATGAAATGTTTTTATGAGGCTTGGATCGTTTCATGAATCTTTTAAGGGGATGACTCATCATGGGTTTCAGAATGCATCAATCTGTTACATTATATAAATGCCCTAACTCAATATGATCCAAGATTCATTGAATGTGCCTGCGGGTGGTAACTTCTTAGAACAAAAATGCCTAGAGAATGTTAAAAATTATCGTGAGCAAGTCTAAGGTACCGTCAATCAAGAAACAAAGCTGTTGTAGCTAAATATGAGTACAAGCTCTTCCACCCTAAGCAGTTCATCTGTTGTGCTTGACAACTAAAAGACATGGTATCGGGCATTAATTCTCGATAGAAAGAACCAAACCCCAGCTTAGCCCCGTAAAAGGCGGTTGAACCAAAGTTGTGTAAAATTTGGGGGTGGTCATTTTTTCAACAACTGTCCAGACACTACATGCAAACATTTACCATGACCAATATCCAAGAGTATGTGTCCCAGGCGCTGGGCCATCTTCTACCAAGCTAATTCTGGTTATCGACTCGATGGTCTCAAAATCAAATTCGACCTCATGGTTTCCTCCCGTTCAGTATCCTCATGCAAAATAGTCAAAACAATTTCAATCAAGCGTTCTATAACTTCAATCAAAACAGAGGAAACATTTTCAAACCAAGGTCAGATTTTATCGAACCTTCTACGGTCAATAACCAGTAGCTCATCAAGACCTGCTCCTCTGACACACGGTGTGTCAAAAACGATTTTGAAAGATTTGTCCAGCCATTGATGCAGTGTGAGAAACATGCAAAACCAAGGTCAAAACATGCAATCCAAAATGGCAAAATTTGATGACATGCTTTCAAAATTTGGTTATGATAATACAGACTTCTACTTCGATTCTGGTACTCTTTCCTGGTAATTACTGTATACCCAAACCCTAAGGAAGATTTAAAAGGTATCACTACCGATGTGGTATACCATCCAAGGACCGAAGCAGTTATTCATGATGCCGAGGTGTCAAAGGAACGATGCATCTGATAATACGAAGCACCGAAGACGTCCAACATTCCTGTGTTCAAATTCAGGTCTTGTAATCCAAATGTTGAGCCAATGTTGCCTCCTGTGTTACCAGTTCCTAAAGCATCAATTCCATTTCCATCAGAAGAAATGATGAAAGCGCAAGGAAAAAGCTAAAATCCAAATCGAGAAATTTCTATGAAATTCTTTAGAGATTTAAGTTTTCAAGTTAAGCTTTTTACCGATGCCTTGATGCTCATGACTAAATTTTCTTCGACTTTAAAAACCTTAATTGGAAATAAAGAAATTAAGCGGAATTGGCAAGAACTCCTTTGTATGATGATACTGTTCAGCGGTTCATCTCAAACTAGTTACCAAAGAAACTTGGAGACCCTGGCCGATTTTTGATTCTGTGTGAATTTACGGGGGATACTACATGCCTAAAAAAAAAAACGGGCATTTGCCGATCTTGGTGCAAGCACTATCTCATGCCTTATTTGTATGGATAACAATCTATCTCTTCTGAATTGACCCACTTGCATGACGCTGAGTAGGCAGATCGTTCAATCACGAATCCAAACGGTATTGCTATAAGACGTCCGTGTAATTGGTGGGAAAGTTTCCAGTTTCCGGAAGATTTTGTGGTGGTGATTTTGAGCAGACAACGAAGTACCTTATTCCTCGGGAGAAGTTTCTTAAAGACCAGTGGCTTTAATTGATGTTATGAAGGTTGAAATAACCCTTCGTGGTGGCAGGAGGCAATCACATTCAATCTGGATAAACTTCAAGATAAACATCTGATTACAACCATATGCGGTGAACTAATCGACGTCAATTGTTATGTACTTGTGATGGTATTTCAAGAGGTCATAGGATTTTCAAACGTGATCTCGAGTGGGCATCCCACTCAGGTTTTGAACCTATTGGTTCTACTGCTTCTCCAACACTCATCTCCTTTCGGGGTCGGTGATTTTCTTTTATTTGAAGAAGCAGATTCGTTTTCTTTGCTCTAGAGATGATCCAACTTCATGTGGAGTTGTTCCAAACTTATCAAAATCCTTGAGGGGGACTCTGCTTCTAGAAGCAATTTGAACAGTGAAAACCACCACCCCCCTTCCAATATCAAGAACAATATTTGCCTGGTGTTAGGAATGAACTCAAACTCTGTGAAGCTAATATAGTTGAATCTTCGTTGATGAACCTCCCGAGGTTGAACTCATGGAACTGCCACCCATTTGAATACGGCAGTTTTTTAGAAGTGACGCAAGTTGCCTTTCATAATTGCTAAAGACTTAAAAGATGAGGAAAAGGCGCTCTATCTACAAGGTTCTAAGTCCACAAGCAAGCCCATCGCTTGGATACTCTCCTGGATTTTAAAGGGGGTTAGCCATAATTTTGTTCTCAACAAATTATAATAGAAGTGGACTACGAACAATCTGTGCAAGTCAGAAGGAAGGGTAAACCTAAAAAAATCCACGTGTTATCACAGAAGGGGTTGAAAAACTCCGTGACAGCTGGATTGATTTACCCATCTCTGACAAGCCCTTACGGTGAGCCCGGTACACTGGTACCTAAGAAAGGAGGGCATGGACCGTCATACAACAATAATGTGAGATTGAACTGATTTCCTACTCGATTGGTTACGGGATGGAGAGTATGTATTGATTACAGAAAATTAATGAAAGCCACCCGGAAAGATCACTTCCCATTGATATTTTATATGGAGCCAAATGCTAGAAAAGACTTGCTGAAAAGAAATACTACTGGTTCCTAGAAAGGTTCTCGGGTTATTTTCAGATCCCAATTTGACCCAAAAGATCAAGAAAAAGACAAACATTCACTTTTGCCCTTACGGAACTTTGCTATGTCGCATGCCTTTTGGGCTATGCAATCGTCCTGGTAAGTTACCAAAGTTGTATGATGGACATCTTCACGTATGATTGAAAATATCGATGGAAGTATTATGGATGACTTTTTGGTCTTTTGGGGACTCATTCTCTACGTGCCTATCCCATTAGAAAGTTGTTGAAGGCGGTGTGAAGACACATTTTGTCTTTAAACCTGGGAAAAGAGCCATTTTATGGTAAAGGAAGGCATTGTTCTGGACACAAATTTTTCCACGGACTCAGGACTGAGGTTGATAGAGCTAAAGTCGAAAGTTAATAGCTAAACTCTTGACACCGACTACTGTCATAGGTGTCCGTTGTTTCCTTGGCACGCCGGTTTTTACCAATGATGCATTCAGGACTTCTCGACAATTGCCAGCTTATGTACTCATTTGATTGAATAAGAGACTCCATTTTTCTTCTCTGATGAGTGTATAGTTCCTTTAATACACTCAAAGGAAAATTGACTATGGCTCCGATCTTAATTTGCTCCCGACTGGGACCTGCCCTTTGACACTGATGTATAGTATGCTAGAGACTTAGCAATTGGTGCAAGTCCTCGGGCAAAGATAATACAAAGCATTTCCAACTATTTACACTTTGCTAGCGAAACGATGAACGAGGCTCTAACTATTAACTTACTACGATAAGGATTTACCTTGACGTAGTGTATGCCTTGAGAAATTTCGGTAGATATTGTATGTCCAAATGCTAGTGTATACTGACCATTCTGCCTTAAGTATCTCTTTGCCAAGAAGGTTGCTAAGGCAAGTTAATGCGGTGGGATCTATTGCTCCAAGAATTTGATATTGAAATTAGAGACAATAAAAGGAGCTGTGATATCTCGCCGCCGATCCTGTCCGCTGAAAATCCTCAGCAAGAACAAATATCGTTGAACAAAGAAATTCAATGAGAATTTCCTCTCGAAAAACTCTTGGTTTATGTTGCTCTTCAAGATAAAGTACCCCATGTTTGCCGATTGCAAACTACCATGCCGGGAAAATTCGTTATAAAGGAATGACATCCCAACAAAAAAAAATATTTTCTTCAAGGATGTCAAACATTCATTTATGGGATGATCCCTTCCTGTTAGATCTGTGTGGTCAAGAGATAAGACGTTGTGTTTTTGGGCAAGAAGCATTAGACCATTCTCAAAGCTTGCCACAGTAGGACTACTGGGGGACCATTTGGTGCCAATTAACGACAGAAGGTCTTCGATTCAGGATTCTATTGCCCACCATCATACAAGGTTAGCCTTGACTTTGTCACCCGTTGTGACATTTTTTAACGTCAAAGGAAAAATTACGCAATCGTGATGAGATGCACAAAAACTCCATCTAAGTTTGCGAAATCTTTGACATATGGGGCATTGATTTTATGGGCTGTTCCCGTATTCAAGGAGGGATCACAGTACATACTCGTGGTGTTGACTACTTGTCATAATGGGTTAAGCAAAAGCGCTCCCAACAATGATTGCCCGATTGTTTGCTAAATTTTAAAAAACTCTATTTTCTCGTTTTGGTGCCCCCGGACTATATAAGTGTTCGCTGGAACTCACTTTTGCATGACCAGTTTACAAAGGTATGCTTTTGTACGGAGTCATCAATCGTATCTCCACACGTATCACCCATAAACATGTGGGCAAGTTGAGGTCAATCGTGGTTTTAAAGCGTATTCTTGAGAGAAACCATGGGAGTAAATCGTGCCTCCTGGTCGGACATTCTAGGATGATGCTTTATGGCACTTCCGCACACCAGCTTACAAAAACACCCCATCGGGTGAACTCCGTATATGCTTGTGTACTGGAAGGCATTGTTCATCTACCGATCGAGTTAGAGTCACAAAGCCTATGGGCCCTAAGCTTAAAATTTTAGATGTTCAAATGCGGGTGATCATTGGATAAGCTTCAAATGAGTGAACAAAAATGACTTAGTGTTCGCCTAAGGAAAACTCTTTAATCTATAAGAGAGAAAAACCAAGTGAGATCATGTAATGCTAAGATCAAAAACCGCGTTTTCAACGTTGGTGATCGTGTTCTCCTCTTCAACTCTAGACTAAAGATTTTCTCGGGCAAATTGAAATCCCGTTGGTCCGGACCATTCACCATTGTCCAAGTTTTTCCTTATGGCACCGTCGAGTTATCTCAAAACTCCGGGCCCAACTTTAAAGTGAATGGGTTTTTTCATGTATAAAACACTAAGTTTAGAGGGGGACTTACCATACCGAGGTTGCCCAGATCTCATAGAAGTTCCCCATAGACCAATAAATTCGGGGGATCGGGTTCAAGAGGTCGGGACCCTAAACAAGCGCTTCGTGGGAGGCACCCCATGCTTATCAGTAGTAGTAATAAATAAGTGTTTTTGTGTGAGAAGGCTTACATTTTCCATTACCCGTGTTTTGTCCATGTTTTGTGTGCTTTGTGTTGTATGTCCAGGATTTCCCGGTTTGTGAAGACTCTCAAGTATCCACATGAGTTTCACATCCTCAGCTTCATTTTGGGAATCCAGTATCCAAATCTAATCGACTAACGTTTTATCTTTTGGCACACTTCTCTTACGAAATTAGAATTACGTAGGAACCCCTTTGAAACATCGAGGACGATGTTTAGTTCTAGTATGGGGGGGATCTTCGATTTGATTTTTGCCTGCAGTCGTTGTTATCACGTAATCCCGTTTTTACCACCAAATTTTTGCAAAAATACCAAAAAAATGAAAAAAATTTAAAAATTTTCAAAAATAAAATAAGTGTTTTGTCACAGTTTTGACTTTCCTAATGGGTAGAATGAGAATAATTTTTGACTCGATCGGGCGTGTTGAGCCCTAGCTAGTTCCTCAACTTACCACTTGTAGGCTATGCTTTCACGAATTTGAGTGCTTCGAATTTTAAATAGGTGAAGAAAAAGATGTTGATGAGTTAAATATATGTTTATGTGATGAACGAAACTTATATGTGTAAATTGTTGGCTTTTCTTCTCACCAATAGCTTCTAATCCACCTAATCATACGTCGCTCAAATTCAAACTTAACTAAGTCAATCGATGTTTTAGAAAAAGCTTCAAATTAGTAATCTGATTCTTTAAAGCGAGATTTTTATGTTCTTAATAATTCGAAAGTTAACAAATGCAAAGATGCATGAAGAAGTATGAATGCAAAAATGCATGAATATTGGAAATTATTGACAATGGATAGCATACAATTTGATTATATGGAGCAAGTAAAGGATGTGTCGTGATATCCCACTCCGCTAACCACGAGGTGGGGGTTCAAACTAAGATCATCTTTACTTCTAGGGAATCTTGGTGTGTTGTGATATCTCACCTAGGAGCAAGGTTTAGGTGAGGGTTCAAACTAAGGACACAAAATCCTTAGCCATATTAGGAAGTAGGTGTTGATGTGATTTCCACTTCGCAAGAACGGGGTGGGTTTTCAAACTAAGAACATCGGTCGTTGGTTGTGATATCCTACCAGGGAGCGAGGCCTAGGTAGGTGTTCAAACTAAGCAACGCATTCCTAGCTTTAAGAACTTATGATTATAATGATGAAGATGTTGCAAAAAGTTCTACAGTTAAAATCTCGTTCTTTAAAATCAAGTTACAAGGTCCTAATAAGTTGTTCGATTTGGTCTTGGATTCATCTTGAATCAACGGACAATGAAAAATAAGGTTGATTCTATGATTGTTTTGAAATTGAGTACACACATTTCAAATCATAACATTCCATGTTGGGAGTTAAAAGTTCACAAATCATAAGTATGAGTGCTTAGCATTTAGACTTATATTGACAAATGATCTTGTTTAATTGCTTGGTTTGGAACTAGTGAAAAATCGGGGACGATGAATTTATCCGTCAGGACATCCGTAGATTACTCTATGGACGTTCTCATTCTATGATCCCAATGTTGATAAAATAAAGGAAGTCAAACAGGTAGTCGAGAAAAGAAAAAGAAAAATCCAAAAATATTAGGGATAGTTAGTGTACAAATAAAAAATGGTGAAAACGGGACTTGTCGAAGCTTTTGATTCTTTAGTTCTCTTGACGAACCGTAGCTACATTTTCAAAATTACTATAGGGGTGATTGAGGTTCTTAGTTTTTAGTAAATCGTTTTACTTCCAAAACATTGTGTGAGGACAAGGCAAGACCTTTAGTAATGGGGGGATTTTGGTATGTGCTTAATTACACATACCTTTTACCTTTAAAAACGAGCTAAAATAACCAAAAACGGACTTAAAATGCCAAATATACGCTTGTTTTGCTAATTGTATTGTGCAGGAACGGATAACTAAGAAAAGGACGAAAAACAAAGCCAAAACGACAAAACCGGACTCGGAATGGAAAAGACTGTGAAAGACAAAGCCAAATCAAAAGCGAAAAAAGTCATTCAAGGTCAAAAGTCAACAGAAAGTCAATGGTCAAAGTCAAGTTCACCCGGACAATCCAAAAGTCAACATGTGAAGAAATATAAGTTTGAGGGTTAAAATTGCCAAACCCTAAACTTGTATTTATAAGAAGAAAAGATGAAAAAGAAAGACAAGGGGGAAAACTGCCAAGATGGGAAAGTTATACTACGAGGGCCAAAACTGTCAAGCCCTAAAACTTGTAGCACATAAGGACGGTTCATGCAAAGAGTTGTATAACTCTTGGGGACTTGTTTTGCCAAGTCCCCAAAAGTATAACAAAACAAGGACGATGGATGCAAAGATATAAATGTCTTTGAGGGGCTAACCTTGCCAAATGGGCAAACTTGTGCCCTGTCACCCCCTTTCTTTTATAACTCCTTTTCCCGCTTCTTTTTCCCCCCCAAACCAGGTCACGGGTTCGCCTCGAACCTTTTACCCTGTAACCTCAATTCTCCCATGGACAAACCCTTCCCCCCTCCTCCACTAAACCCCTAGTCCTATTTGGCAATCCCACTCTTTTCAAGATCAATCCAACGATGGGTATTTGTTCAAAAGAAGCACAAGATGACTATCAATGGCCAAGATTGTTTTCTGTCTTGCTCTCACACAACAAACACAAAGATTTGAAGACTCAGCTTATAAAAGAGGAAGAAAGATGAAGAGTGAAGAGTAGTTTTTTTTAGTTTTTAAAATTCCTTTGTATTTTTTTTTAATTTCGTGTACTATTGCAATCAAGATTTTTAGTTGTACCTCTTGTTATCTGCACTTGTACTTCCCATTTCTAAGCAATCTAAATTAGTTGTGTTGAGTTTGTTCTAAAATTTTCAAGTAATAAGCCGAATTTAGCTAATAAGCTTGTAATAAGCTCAAATTAGCTTATCATATCTTATCTTGTTTTAAAAAGTGTTTTAATGTCACTACAAGCTTTTTAAAACTGTTTTTAGTCTATTTGAGTTCATAAGTGTTCATTTGATTCATTGTTGAAGCTATTTGGAGTAATAAGCTACAAAGAGCTTATTGAGCTTTTAAGCTGGTTTAGAGGCTAAGGTAGCCATTAGGGACTTGAATTGGGCTTTGCTTTTCAATCAGATATGCAAGCCTAGTAGCACTGAGACTTACAAAGTAAAGGTGTCATCTTATTTCTAAATAGTGTACAATTAGCTTAGTTAGATTAGCTTATTGATTCTCATTAGTGTTCATTAATACTCAATCATGCTCAATTAGTTCACTTTTATCTGTTTTAAGTTTTCTTTACTTAGTCATTGTTGAATTTCTCATTTTCTTTAATGCTGTCAAAATAAGTGTAAGTGGCTAGCTGAGAAACTAGCTTATTTTCACACTTAAGCTGTAGATTTTAGCTTTAAAGTAGCTTAATTAGGTGAAAAATAGTGTGAGTAGATAAAAGGATTTAGCTGTTTTAGTTTTTAAAATAGTTTTTAAAGTACAAATAGTTGGGACAGTTAGACTTAAGGGGTGTTTGGGTCAACCCTTAAAATGGGTCAAAATGTTTTTGTGTATGGGTTGGTGTCATTTAGCTAGTTTTAGCTTAAGGGTTGAGTTAGTTTCAAACTGTTTTTACAAGTTTTTTAGTTTGAAAATTGTTTTTCACAAAGTTTTATGAAGTATTTTTGAAACTGTGTGTTTTAAGAAAACACCAAGTGCTTATTTAGTTAAGCCACTTGGATTTTGAGTTAAGGCTCTCAATAAGAGTGTGTTTTAGTGTGTTCAAAGAATGCTATCAACATTTTTGGTATTTTTGACTTTTTGTAAGTCAAAAACCATCAAGAATTTTGAGTCACAGTTTTATAAATTCCAACACCCTTTTTTCCTTTCAAATTCAGAACAAGTAAGTTTATGGTTGTAAAAATGCTGAAAATTGGTGCATAAGGCCCTTTTACTTGAAATCAATCTGTTTGAGCTTAATTTTTTGTTTAGAAGCATATTTGACAGCTTTTTAAAAGTGTCATATAAGCCCTTGAGTTTAGCTTAAATTCCCCTGGTGCAAAGGGAGACTTTAAGCTCTCATTCCTTTCTCCTCTCTGTCCATTTAAGCCCAATCTTTTGGCTTTATTTAAGAGTCTTATAATGCTCTTCTATAAAGCCTCTTAAGTTTTAGCTTTGGAAAAGCTTATTTGTTGGCCTTAATATTTAAGCCTCAAACTTGCTTTTCACTGTTTTTTTAGCCTAGTAGGTGTAGGGACTGCTTATTTTTACTTTTAGCATTTTCAGCTTATTTCATAAGCTCACTTGTGATCCAAAATAGCTTATTTAGATTATTTAGTTAGTTGTTAAGCTTGTTTAGCCTTTTCCTGGGCCTTTATATTGTCCAAATGACTTATTGTCCTTTTAGCTTTTAAGCCTTGCTTTTAGTTTTGCGCAACTTAGCTTTTTCCAGCTTATTAGTTTTAAGCACTTAGCTTTTTTAGCTTATCTAAGTTAGTTTAGACCACCCTTGGCTTAGTTTGTCTTTGTCTTAGCTTATTTCGACCAAAAGCCCAAAAATGAGTTAGCTTTTCTAAGCTTTAAGCAATTTTAAGCTAAAACTGCCACTTTAAGCTTATTTTTCAAGCTTATTAAGCGCTTTTCGTAAAAAGTTGTAGTTGACAAAGTTGTTAAGCTCTACGAGCTTAACAACTTTGCTTCCTTGAGTTTTTCGAAAAAAAAAAGGGAATAGACAAGACGGACGGAGTGAGAAAGACTCGAAAACCTGGGATCCAATCGATACTTTCCCCTTTTACACACACCACTCACCGCTTGCGCCCTTGGGTCTTAGTCGTTAAAGAACTCAAGGGGAAAGGTTTATATTTAAGGTTGTTTTGGCTCCATAAGCCTATAAGCTGAAATAGCTTATTTACGGGCTTATTGCTTAAGCTGCTTTTTGTTTCTTATTTTTTGTAGGATTGTCATAGTGTCTAGTATTTTTTGTAAATTTTTCAGAATTTTTCAAAATCATTTACTTTTTTTTATAATTTTTAATTTCGTTAAAAGTTTTATTAATTCTAAATAAATACAAAAAATTTTCAAAAAAAATATTTTTGCTTTTTTAGAAATTTTCTTTTATCATATATGTCTGTTGGGGAAAAATACAAAATAATTTTCGTACGGGTCATTTTTACAACTTTTCCTTTTTAAAAAAACGGTCCCGGTGCGGGATTTTGTCTTGACTCTGTTTTTGGGTCAAAACGAACTCCGTTTGTCGGTATAGTCTTTTTCATTCTTATGTTATTTGTCCGTAGAGTTGTTTAGAGTGATAAATTTCTTCGTAGGGTTATTTGAAGAACTTTAGGTTTTTCCCCCTTTGTTCGGGATTCGGCTTCATTTTCAGTTTAATTTCGTAATTTCTAGGTTTTCTTAAAACGTTTTTATTTGTTATTGTTTATTTGACATTTTCCTACTATTCTATCCAATTCTCTCAATTCAAAAGCAAATCTTCGATTGTATCGATTATCCAGTCCAGCCAGTTGGGGATAAACGACCAGGGAAACATCTTTCTACTTTCGGTATTATTGATCTTGTTGTATTTTGTCGACTTTTTATTTTTTTTTTATTTTATTATATATTTATTATATTTATAGTGTAAAATAACAGCAATCAATTGTTTTACACGGAGGCGTTATCAATTCTGTTTACTTGGGATTATATATGAATCTAAGGTTACAGTCTGTATATGCGGGACTTGTAATAGGAGGATTGATATGGTAATCGCTATGTTGACTCGTTCATAGAGACCTTTACCTTGTTTACATCTAAACCGAGTTACTTCAATTTTTTTTTTTTAATTATCTTGAACTCTTTGTTGAATCTCGCTGGCGTTTTTACTCCCAGCTTCCATAAGACGAGTTTTTTAGCACTAGTAGCCCATAAGCAGTAGAACACACTGCATAGTCATGTCAACCAACTTGAAGGTTATGAGAGTACGCGTAATTGCCACAGGGATTTTTTACGTAGGGTGATTTTTATGTTATTTTTTTGAAGGATTGGGACGCCTCTTAGTTAAATAAATAAATTATAATCACCGAACATCATAAGTTTATATTCTTACTTACATTAATTTGGACGATTCTTTATGTAAATAAGAAATTATAATTATGGGCTTTAATGGTATCCGTTATGATAATCGTGTATGAACTGAAATCAGATAATCATCAGAAATCAGTTAAGAGGGTCTAGAGCACAATCGTGTCTTGCCATCAGAGAATCATAGACCTCGCTTGGGCTACCTTATCTAAGTTTAAGGTTATTACTTTTGCCATTGCAAGTCCTTGCAATCACGAACTGTCTGTGGAGCTAAAACAGACTGAGTGCAATATTCCGTCACTTTGTTTAGTATTATCGATTATGGTCGACTACTGTTGGGTCCTGGAGCCGGTCCCGCTGATTACAACTTTATCCCAAAGGTAATGCATACGCCCCTTAAATGAGATAAATTCCTATCGACGAATCCAGATAGTTAGACTTTTCAACTTTCGGGCACTAGTAGGAAGGACTTAGGTCGCGAGACATCCTAGTACTGCCAAAGTAAGTGGGTACTTACATCACATAAGCCACGTTTGATGTGTATTCATTGAACATTACAGATAGTAGTATAAGACTCCGTCCTCGGACATTGAAACTTATACTCATAAACTTACTAACGCGACTTCAATTTCTTTCTTGAGGTTTTCTATAATGTGACTTTCCACTATAACCGGTTATACAGTCATAAGATCGGTAATGATATTTTTGAGCTACCCAACATTTGATGATTAAAATATCCTGGACCAAAATAACCTAGCCCTATTTTTGGTAGATTGAGAAGTGTAGAAACACCGAATTTTGCTGAATAAAGCTATAGCGCCTGGTTAGGAATAGGTTTATTGAACTTTAAGTTTTTCCTGGTCACACATCGGATAACCGACTTTAATCTCGGGACGAGGATTTCTTTAAGGGGTAGGTACTATAACATCGAGAATTTTTGTAATTTTGAAAGACGCATTTCAATTTTTTGACTTTTAGGGTCTGGCTTGACTTATAAGAACGATCATCTATAATCACGTTTTCACGACTCGGACTCTAAAGCAATTGATGTGTAATGCATTCCTGTCAACTTTTCTGTTTACCCGAGGACCTGAAAACAGTCTGATGGTGACTGAATGCCTCGCATAAAATTTGAAAACACAACGCGTTACTGCCTAAAATAATTAAATTTATATTAATTATCCATAAGTATATTAAATAAAAATATTAATAAATTTATTATCTTGTAATCGAATAAAGTATGTTAAAAACGCAATTATTAAAGTTAAAAATCGTTTTACGGATAAAGTTTATCAGAAAAATATATAAATAAATAACAAACGTTTTAAATAAATTTTGTAAAACAATTGTGAAAACTAGTCGTGTAAATACTCATTTTTATTGGAAAATGAGTTGGAAAACATGCGAAGTTCGAGATTTGAATCGTCCGTTAAGTCATTTCAAAAACTGTGTCGCCGAAAGTTTTGATCAAAACTTATCAATAAAGAAGTTACACTTTTAGACCCTAAACTATATTAACTTGTCACTTTTATTTTATTTATATATATATATATATATATATAAATTTATACATATTTCTCATTTATATATATATACATAACACACACACTCCCACCACTTCTCTCTCTCTCCTAAAATGTCCGGCCACCTCTCAACCACCGCCGCCGCCGTTCACCACCGTCGGAAAACTTTTCCGGCGAGTGTTCGGGATGGGACCAAAAGTTACTCCACCCAACTCCGATCTACCCCGATCCACCCACCCACCCTGGCCACGCGCCACAGCCACAACCACCACGTCATCTTTCATCATCATAATACCACCATCATCATCACCACAGCCGCAGCCAGGGGTGCGTTGGTTTGTGGTGACAGCCCCGACGAGGGTGCGTCGGGTTGGGTGTATAGCACGCCAAGGGTGTTTGTTTTCGGTGACAGCCACCCAAAGGGGTGTGTTTGGTTTATTGTTTCACCAATTAGGGGTGCGTTTGGCTGTGACCACCACGCAGCGGGTGCGTTTGGTTTATGGCAGCCGCCACCAAGGGGTGTCGTCAAAGCTGTCAAACAGCCGGGGTGTAACACCCCCAAATTGGGTCGCAGCGGAATAAGGGTCCGGGGCGTGTTACTTCTCAGATCAATAACACAAGATATATATAGTACGACCAAAAAGTCGTCTTGAAAAATGTGACATTGGATTTAACAAAGTAGATTGTTCTAAGCCCGAAGATTAAATTGTTAACTTGATCAAAAATACAAAGTTTTTAGCCATAAAAAGTTAACAAATGAAATGTGACAAAATCTTTAATGCATGACATCCAAATCAAACCACCAATGTATCCATCGCCCTCGTGCTTATGATCCCTCTGGAAAAACATTGCTTAAAAACGTCAACAATAATGTTGAGTGATTCAATAGGTTTGTTTAATAATATATTGTAGGACCACAAATCTCCAAGTGGTATGATAATCTGCAACAGATGCAGATATCATATAAAGGTAATTACGTTGCTCTAAGCTCATGACACCTGATGCTTGCCATGGATGGATGCAATTTAATGGCCGTTTGCCATGGTGATGTTCTAACCCGCAACATCCGATATTCGAATGGTATACGTTCGTTTCGTAGTGATAGCTAATCACCCGAACGGGCGTTTGTCAAAACCCAATACGATCTATTCATAAACATTCGCGCTCGTAATTAACGTCATGATATGGGCTCAGATTGGGTTATCGCTAATAGGAACATGTAATCTATATTATAAAAATAACCACTTGTGTCCCGTTGTAAACATCGCATGTTTTTTCACCCAAAAACTTTGTAATACCAAAAAGCATGTAAAACGTGGGGCTAGTGTACTCACCTTGAGTTCTGATAATCAATATATCGCAGATAAGCGACACGTAAAAGTTCGAATGCAACCTAAATTATCCTATAGGTGTATAAGTTACGAGTACTTAAATGATATACATTGAAATGTAATCACTTATAGTTGTTAAATCGTACTATCGTTCGGGGCTATCATAATAAAGAGGGTCATGAATGACGTACGAGGAGTTAGGACACTTTAAATCGTAAATCCAACAACTCGTCGATACGCCATCCGAAGTGCCTATTATGAAAACTCCATAGTAATTTAGTACTTTGATAATCACTAATTTTCTATATAGCTCAAATCACAACTAATGGTTTTGTATAAAATTGTGTTTAATAAGTTTAAAACCCGTTTATATTTTAACGTTTAGTTAAAATGGCGTAACTTTCGCGGTTTTCAAACCGATTCTCGCGTTCTTCTTATGTCCATCTTTTCGTATCTAGACAGAAGTTATCATAATATCGATATTTCGAATTTCGGACCTACTGGTGAACAGTAAAAATTACTGTTCACATCAGACCTTATATATATATTTGTCGATTTAATTGTCGTAAAACCCGTAAACGTCGTATTTTATTCGTTATAGCTCCGTTTTTAACGATTCTTTCGAGGACGTTCTCGTATTTGAAAGTTCTATATTTTTATGAGGTTTACAAAAATATAAATTTCTGTCATGAATAGTAACTTTTATAAAAATAGTTTTATTTGTCGTAAACTCGCGAAATTCATAACTCGTTCGTTATTAATTGAAAAATTACGATTCTTATCATTTTGGAATCATAAAAATATGTATTATTTGTTAAAAATATCAACACTTGCTGTTTATAATTTTTATAAAAATGTTTTTATAAAAATTTACTTACGACTTCGTTTATTAACGTATAACTCGTTTTTAACGTAACTTTTTCGTTATTAATCCGTTTAACAAGTTTCTTACCTTTTCGGAATCGTCGTGAAATGTATTATCTTATAAAAATATAAAATGAGTATGTCAAATTTCGAATTTGGGACAGAATGTTTGCTTGAGTTTGTTGAATCCATTTATGATCTTTTCTTTATACTTTATTACTTTTGCATATAAACTATAAGTGTACATGGTTATTCTTTCCATGAGTCATTATTTTGGGTTTATCAACATGATTAAGAGTCCATGTGGTCATTTCAAGTGAAAACTTTATTTTCATGATTAAAACTTAAATGGTGATTTATGCTAAATAGAAATATCATATGCATAATAATAAAAGTTATAGCAACATAAAGAGTTTAAATGGACCTTAAGAAGAATGATGATGATGATGTACAAGTACTAAACCCTTGTTTAGCCACAAAAAAACCAAGCTTGCACTTTATAAACCCTAGCTTTCCTTTACTTGAGAAATACTTGGAAATGATGATTCAATGTTTGCAAATACCTTAGTATATCTTAGAATAGGTGTATATAGAAGTGTATGAATTGTAGAAAAATTGTATGAGTTGTGTGGTGGGGGTTTGATGCCGTGGAGCTTTATTCTGTGCCAAAAGGAAGATTTGTGATTTTTCACTAAGTGTAAATGCATGTAAGAGTTAACCTTGCTAGTTACTTGTATATATAATGTAATTCTAGTCAAAGGAACATAGTATGGCTCAAGGTATGGTCTTGGAGTCAAAGTATGGTGGGCATGGTGTGCCATAATGAGTATGGTGTAGACATGATGAAGTATGGTGCCATTAAAGAAGCATGGTGCTCATAAATGAAGTATGTTGTTGTTTTGACCAAATGGAAGAATTTTGCTATAATACTTGCACAATATGCAAGAATTTCGGCAAAGGTATGATATAGATGATATATTTTATGTATTGGGTATAAAAGTGGGTATTTGTTGAAGCGTAGAAAAGTTTTTGTGGTTCCGGGAGTGCCTAAACGTAATTTATCGCGAAACGTATACACTTTACGTATCCGATAAAAATAAAATGAACAAAGTTAATAATTATCCTCAAAATAATTATATAACCCTTGCTTGATGTAAACATTTAATTGTTTGATGCCCGTTTACATTGAACGCTAATTTTTAGCTTACGCGATTTAAACTTAATTCATGAAATTACAAGCAAACGCGTACGACACTAAAAATAAATAGTAGGTTTATCGACGTCGTCAATGACTTGAAAACACAGGGTGTTATAGACTTCCCCCGTTAAACGAGCCTTGTCCTCAAGGCTCACAATGCAGCACTTGACGACGGTGTGGTCTTGGTGAAGAGGTGTGGATATTTCTTCTTGAATTGGTCTTCACGTTCCCATGTGAACTCGGGACCTCTCTTGGAGTTCCAAGAAAATTTAACCAATGGGGATCGACTTCGCTTCAAACCGTTAATTCACGCGCCCCACTATTTCTACCGGTTCCTCAACAAAATGGAGTTTGTCGTCCAAATTAAGTCCATCCAACGGAACGGCTAATGGTTTGTCGGCATGACACTTTTTCAGGTTAGATACATGGAATGTATTATGAACTCTGCTCAATTCTTCTGGAAGTTCAATCTTGTAAGCAACTTCTCCCAACCCTTTCTAATCACCTTAAAGGTCAAAAATACCTGGGGTTTAACTTTCCCCCGGTTTACCAAAAAGTACGACCCATTTCCAAGGCCGTGACCTTAAGCATGACTTTTGTATCCAAACTTGGAATTCATTGGCTTATATTTAAAGTCTGGTAACTCTCTCTGCTCGATCACGAGCGGCTTGAATCCTTTGCTCTGATTTGATGATTTTATCAGTGGTCTCTTGAATTAGTTCAGGGACCGAGTATTTGAGCTTCTCTAACTTCTGTCCAACAAAAAGGTGGAACGTCACTTTCGACCATAAGTGCTTCGAATGGTGCGGCCTTGATGCTAGCGTGATAGCTATTGTTATATGAGAACTCGACCAATGGCAAATGGTTAAACACCCAACCATTTCCAAAGACCGATTGAACATTCACACAGCTTATACTCGAGAGTTTGGAATGGTCACTCATCACTTTGCACGTTGGTTTGTGGATGGTACGTAGTATCATATCCAAATTTGTACCCAAAGTGTTCTAAAGTGACCTCCTGAAATTGGACGGAATCTCGGGTTCTCGATTAGCAACTTGTTTGAGGACAGGTATTCCAATGCTAGTGACCACCTCTTTAGGTACAATCTTGCAAAGTTTATCCAAAGGATCGATCTCTCTCTTTGGTGTGGAAGATCGCAGGACTAGTGAGTCGGTCAACGATCACCCAAAATTGTGTCATAGCCTTGAGAACGTCTTGGAATGCTCGTGACAAAATCCATGTGTTGTTGTCACACCTTCCATTCAGGTATTTTGGGGTTGTACAACAATCCTGATGGGGGGGGGCCTTTGTGTTCGGCCTTGATCCTTAGCACAGGTCAAAACCTTGCAAATATGCGGCTATGTAGGCTATCTGTTGGGCCACCAATATAACTTCTTCATGTCTTGGTACATTTTGTCGGAACCCGGATGAATAGAGTATTTTGATTTGTGGGACTCGTGCATGATCACAGTCCGTAAATCGCCATAACAAGGTAACCAGCTCCTGCCATTGAGGCACATGGTTCCATCCGCACGTGGTTCCAACTTTTGTTCTCTAATTGCTTCTGGAAATTTAGCGTTTTCCATCAACATTCCCCCAACGTCTTCATTCTTAATGTTCTCTGGTCTTCGCGCTTCGGTCTGAGCATTTAAGATCTGTTTGGGAAGATCCAAACTAATAGTCATAACCAAAGCTCGAACTCTCAACGGTGGTTCTCGTTCTTTTCTGCTCAAAGCATCAGCAAACGGACATGCTTTCCCCGGGTGATAACGAATATCGCAATCGTAATCACTTAGCAACTCTAACCATCGGCGTTGCCTCATGTTCAACTCTTTTTGATCTAAAATGTGTTGCAAACTCTTGTGATCGGTGAACACCGTACACTTAGTTCCATATAAATAATGTCTCCAGATCTTGAGAGCGAACACCACTGCACCGAGTTCTAAAATCATGAGTGTGTTGTTCTTCTCAGAATTGTTTTAACTGGCGTGATGCATAAGAAATCACCTTTTCTCTTTGCATTAACACAGCGCCCAAACCCTTCTTCGAAGCATCGCAGTATGCGATGAAATCTTCGCTTCCTTCAGGTAATGCAAGGATTGGTGCACTGCACAACTTTTGCTTCAACAGTTGAAAAGCTGCTTCTTGTTTATCGCCCCACTCAAACTTGACCTTCTTTTGAGTAAGCTTAGTCATTGGTTTGGCGATCTTTGAAAATCCTTCAATGAATCTTCGGTAATACCCAGCAAGACCTAAAAATTGACGAATCTCCGTTGGTGACTTAGGAGATGCCCAATCTTTAATGGATTCAATCTTGGCTGGATCCACATGAATTCCCTCACTATCGATCACGTGACCAAGGAACTGTACTTTAGGGATCCAAAATTCACATTTGGAAAACTTGCCATACAACTCCTCCTTCTTAAGCAATTCTAAGATTTGCTTAAGGTGTTCTTCATGTTCTTCCTTGTTCTTCGAGTATATCAGAATGTCGTCAATAAAGACAATCACAAATTTATCCAGATATGGTTTGCAAACCCGATTCATAAGGTCCATGAATACGGCAGGTGCGTTTGTCAAACCAAACGGCATAACTTGAAATTCGTAATGGCCATAACGAGTTCTGAAGGCAGTCTTCGGAATGTCTTCTTCTCGAACCCTCAATTGGTGATAACCTGACCTTAGGTCGATTTTCGAGTAGACACTCGACCCTTGGAGCTGATCAAATAGATCATCAATTCTTGGGAGCGGATAACGGTTCTTCACCGTTAGTTTATTCAATTCCCGGTAATCAATGCACATCCGGAATGATCCGTCTTTCTTCTTGACAAACAAGACCGGAGCTCCCCAGGGTGAGGAACTGGGTCTTATAAAGCCTTTATCGGATAGCTCTTTCAATTGCTCAGATAACTCTTTCATTTCTGAAGGCGCCAATCGATAAGGTGCCCGTGCTACAGGTGCAGCACCAGGTACCAAATCAATTTGAAAATCCACTTGTCGAGTCGGAGGAAGACCCGGCAAGTCCTCAGGAAATACTTCGGGAAAGTCTTGAACTATTTGTACGTCCTCAAGTCGCTTCTCCTTCGACTTGTCTTCAACTTCTTTTGCAGTGATATGTGCCAGAAAGATAGGGAACCCTTTTTTTTCATGTACTTCAGTGTTTTAGTGCAAGAAATGATGTTTAATCGTGTCACACAGTTCCCTGATTTACATCCTTCATCATGTTTGATAAGGTTTTCATTTCCCCAGGGAATGCGGACAATCTTCTCGGCACACACAATGACCGCTTGGTATTTCGCCAACCAATCCATACCGATTATCGCATCGAAACTACCAAGTTCTATGGGCATTAAATTTATGTTGAATGGGTGGTTTAAGAGATTCTCTAATGGCGAGAAAATTCGATAATGTTTTATCCTAGGGCGACTAGTGATGTGTCTTGGCTTCTCGGCTTAGGATTTGGTATAAGATGATGCCAACTTTAAAGTAAGACGGAGTGAAGGTTTGCTTAGTTGATAGGGTTACTAATTCAATTTCCAAAAGTAAATGCGTTCTATGAATACGCACACAAAACATGATATAAGTAGAAAATTGTTTCCTTAACAAGAGGTTTTTAGAGTGACTACTCTCAGCACGGCATGGTACCTTCCTGAATTATACATAGTTGATCAGGCCATGTATAATTGAGGACTAACGATGCATTGCTCAATTTTCGTCAAATTGCGTTACATTTCTTGATCTACGTGAGGTAGTTCTGTAAGAGGTAATTATGGACCTAGGTTGATATTGACGAATTTCTTCTTAATACGATAATTTGATAGATAATTTGAAATCATTCGTACAACTGATAATTAAGAGAATACACGAGAACTCCTTAAGGGAGATAAAGTTTAATGATTAATTTCAACTTAGGTTTGCTAGGCAAGGCGAGTTAACTTTATCTTTTTCTGCTTCGATTCTCATCCTTCTTGTTGTTTGGGTCTTGAATCGGTTTCTCCTCCTACTTAAGTTTGCATAAATCCATGTACTACAGTTACCTACATTTGGTTTTTTTATGGCTTTGGTTCTTCGCTCTGGGCAATCCATCTTGTAGTGCACTTGATTCCCAATTAATAGCAAATAGCCTTCTGGGGGGGGACTTTGGACACAAGACCCTTGGTTGTTATACAGCATTGGCATGTCCAGTACCCATACAGTCTCCGGCGATGTGACCATATTTGTGCATTTTTTGCACTTTGGGAGCACCACAGACTGTCATGGGGGTATTCGCACTTTGAGCACAGGGTCTAGATCCCCCATATGGATTTTTATCACCCGATCCAGCAGTGATGCTTGCCGGTGTTTTGCCTCTTGATTTGTTGTTGTTGTTGATTCTGAACTAGTTCGGGAAAGTGTTTTCCAAAAACTTCCTATTGTTATTAGTTGGGCGTTCAAGCAAGAGTTTCTGATCTTTTTATTCCATACGTTCTGGAACTTCACTATTGGGACACTCCACTCTTGAAGTGTCTCAGTCTTCACACATCATAACAGGCGTGAGTTCGTTGATTCCTAGCAGCAGCAGGTTTCTACAATCCTGGGTCATGTGGTCAACCTTCTTGCAATTCCCGAACTTTACAGTACATTGCCCATTGTGGTTACCTTCCCACTTTCTCTTGTTGTTAGCATTCTCTGCTACCTTGCATTCTTGTTGTTCGGTCTGGCTTATTGACTTACGGGCCCATGGTGGTTTTGCGTCTCTAAATGGCAATAGACTCGATAGCATTAAAACACTCGCTGGCTATAACACGCTCGGCTACAACCGCTCAATTTCCTCAACTCTTATCCCTTGATCAACAGTTGTCATTGTTTCCTGAATGTCAACAGGGAACAAAAATGTATATGAGTTTCATTCAAGGGAAAATTCATGACACTCGTGATCCCAACAAGTAGGTAAGGTGAGACAACGTTATGCATAGATATAAGATAACCGCAACCATGGCATAAATAAATCCCCATCGTACAGTAGCATGATCATAACCAACAATGTAAGTTTAGTATTAATGCATCGTTTTTTTTTTTTTTTACATGAGTAAAAGGTACAAGCTTTTTATTAACATACCAACTGAGTATTACTCAAGTTTTGTGGAATACTAACTGAGATTCACTGACAAATCTATTTGTCTATGGCAAGGGTGCCTCTCAAGATTCTAGATGACTACCACTCTTGTGTTATCTTCACAACATTCTCTAGTGGTGGTGATGATGTAGGTAGTGTTGCAAGCAATTCTCAGTAATGCATGCCTACAGCAGTTGGTAAAATCGTAGGAGTTTGGTATTAAAGGAATCCGTATGCCACATGATTGGGTCTCAAAAGATGATATTGTGTGGAGAGGTGGGTGATGTAGAAATAGACTCATCAGTCTCAAATGCCTCTGTCTCAGCTTGAGGGGATAGGATCATCTGTAGGTACAGTAGGAGGGTCGACTGGAGCTAGATGCTCCTCCTTCTCCTCGTCCTTCTCAACGTCATCACCATCGTTGGCATCATCAGATGACTTATTATCATAATTGTCTCATCCGTCGGCAGGATGGTCAGCAGGATCCTCCTCAGGGTCCTTCTTATCCTCTTCCGAATCGGAGTTAGCAATGTAGCCTGGTGATAGGGATGTAGGTAAGGCATCAGCAGATAGAGGCTGATCCTTCATTGGTCCCTCTAGCTCCTCATCAGAAGCTCACTGGAATCTCTATGGCTCGGAACTAATATAAACAGATGTGTAGGTAACCGTCGATAATGAAAACATAACTGCTTGCAACGAGCAAAACTTAACTTATATAAATATATTATATAAGGCTGGTATGGTAAATACGAGTATGCACTTATGGCATAAATGAATGATGGTAAGGTATCATATTCGATAGCTTAATGTTTAGGTAGCGCTTAGGACCTACGAGCTTATCGTACTACCTTGCCTAAAGAAATATTCCCCTATTTATATAAATAGCCCTTATAAAAATAATTGTAGAGTTGTGCGAAAGAATGCAAACTCATCTTTGTATATATACAATATACCCTCATAGTAATATACGTACTATAATATAAACACGTATATCAATTATGAATGCATCTAGTCCCACTAATGCAATCAACTAGTGTATGCATGAATGTATGCACATATGTATGTCCCGTGTACAACCCCGTTGTATGAATTCGTTGTTTGAAAATGGTTATAGTCCAGCAAAAACATTTTGACCTGGTTCTCTATAACCTTGGCTCTTGATACCAATCTGTAACACCCCCAAATTGGGTCGCAGCGGAATAAGGGTCCGGGGCGTGTTACTTCAAGATCAATAGCACAAGATATATAAGAACGACACAAAAAGTCGTTTAAAATGATACATTGGATTTAATTGAAAGATTTAATACAAAAGCATATAGCTTTACTTGTTCATTGTCGGATATTACAAAAGTTGACAATACATTTCCCCAAATATGATGCACCTAAATCTTTAAGCGTGCAATCCAAAATATAACCCAATGCATCCTTGGCATCCCATGCCTATTGATCTCCTGAAAACATTGCTTAAAAACGTCAACAAAATTGTTGGTGAATTCATAGGTTTGATAAATCATAATATGCAGGACCGCAAGACTTTTTAGTGATAATGCAACACATGCAGATCTCACAAAAATAGATTACATTTACACTAAGCTCATGACACTGAAGCTCGACGATCTTTCTTGCAATTAAACTATATATTGCAATTTCTGCCCGCAATGATGTTTTAACCCGAAAACATCCCAAATTCGACATGCTATAACGTTCGTTCTTGGTGATAGCTAGTCACCCGAACGGGGAGGTCGTTTCCCGAATAGATCTATTAAATAACATTCGCGCTCACATAATGTAATTCCCAACTACATCTATGCAATTGACAGTTCATGATAATGGGCTTAATTGGGTTATCGGTACTTAGGCAATCATGTAATCAATACTTGCGTCCAATTTGTAAAACAAAGCATGTTTCCACCCCAAATAATAGTAAATCAGTAAAACTTGTAAAAAGTGTGGGGCTATGAACTCACAATATCCTTTAAAAACAATCACATTGTTATAAGATAACACAGTAAGTAAAGAGTTTGTAGACAAGCATGTATTCCCCCTCGCGGGTTTATAAACATTCAAAAGATTGAAAAGCGAGGTTATGAACTCACATTGATGATGAAGAACGATTGGCAGATAGGCATCTAATATGCACAATACGAACGGAAGACGAAGCTGCCTGACCGAGAAGATGCAGCTTAACTTAACGGCTAAGTCCCACTAGCCTAGGATAATGTGTTTGGGTTTCCCGGTGAATTGTTATGTCAACGCGACGCGTTGATAAAGATTTAGATTTAACGTTGTAATGGTTTGGTGGTTGGTTAAATAAATAAATTGAAAATATACCCAAAGTGTGTAATATATATTCTATATATATTACATATGAAAAATAAACCATTGTATAACTCGTACCGCGAATTATATAATAAAGACAGACAACTCAAGGATTAATGTGAACTGTATAATACTTTGCAAGTATTATATAAAAAGTGAGAGTAAATAATTAAACCAATTATTTTGACAACTCATTTAATTATTAAAAAGTCCTTGTAGACACACGTCTTTAAGTTATAAATTAAACACACGACGTTTGTAAAACTTTTACAATAGTTATGGTGTTACCTTCTAGCTGAAGATTATAAAATATAAAATAATATTTTATAAACTTATATTTCGTTTCCTCGACAGGTCGCGTCTAAAATGGTTATCTCAATGTAAAAGTATAATTTTCGACCGTTTATTCGGTTATTGTATAATACAACTTATTATATCTTAAATATGTAACTTAGTCCCCTTTTTATCGATTTCTAAAACAATATCAGTTTTTGTGAATCCTTAATAGGTATAGAAAATTATAAAATTTTCGTCATGACACTCCCGTTTATACAGCGTTTCCCATATACGCAAAACTCAACGTTTTCCCTTAAATCAATATAAATTGCAATTATTCTCATGTTTAAATATATAAATATTTCTATATATATATATATATATCTAAACTTAACCAAATTAATAAATATTTCATTTGAATTAACCATTAACCACCATTTATATATCAGGTTTTAATATTATCAAAACCTTATGTTATATTCATTTGTTGTTTTGATATGTATAAACCAAACGAAACCTTATGTCGTGATTCTGCTATTCCAAACGCTCCCTACGGTTTTTCTGCTAAACCAAACAAACAAACCCATTTGTTGTCTTCTCTAAACCCACATGCACCCTATGTCATTTTCTGTCCAACCAAACGTGCCTTAGTTATTTTTCTATAAAACCAAACGCACCCATTTCGGTGTTAAGAACAAAACCAACGCACCCTTTGTAGTGATAAACCAACCGCACCCCTTTCGGCTATTTTTCAACCAACCAAACATGCCATTTCGGCTGTCCCGAAACCAAAACACACCCTACGTGGTGCTGTCAACAACCAAACGGACCCCTTGGGTGCGATACGAAACCCGAACGCATCCTATGGCTGAAAACAGCCCAAACCAAACACGCCCTTGATGTGAACCTGTCAACTAAACGCACCCCCTGTGCGTTGAATCTGCACAGCCAAACGCTCCCTTATTGCCAAACCCTATCCAAACGCACCCTTATTCGTGATAATACAAACAAACACCCCTATGTTGCTGTGATAATACCAAACGCACCCTATTGGGTGGCTGCCACCCAAACACCCCTTTTTGGGTGTTAACAACCAAACCAAACGCATATGTGGTGCCTTTAACAAAACCAAACGCACCTCTATGGTGGTGGTTTGACCCGACACCCCACGCACCCTTGTGGGTCGTGGTGGATGCGAAAACAAACACCCTTGTGGTGTTAACATATAAACCGAACGCACCCTTTTTTGTGATGAACCAGCCGCACCCCTGCTGGTGTTATTTCAAAACTAAGACGCACCCTATTCGGTTCTTCTGTGAACCCCAACGCACCTTTTGGTGATTCTAGCAGAACCAACCGCACCCTATGCGGTGAAAACACAAACCAAATGCACCCTTATTAGTATTGTTGTGGTGGTGGTGCGTGGTGGCGGCGGCTGTGGCAGCCGGAGGCGGAGAAACGACGCGTGGCCGCGAGTGGTGGTGGGGATCGAGTAGATCCGGTGGTGAGGATTATTTTTGGTTTTGGTCGGAAAAGTCCGCCGGAAAAGTTTTCCGGCGGCGGCGGCATAGTGGTGGCCGGAACCCGACGGCTGACCGGTGGCTGAGGGGCGGCCAGAGAATATGGGGGAGATAGAGATGCATGAGAG